>AWOL01S0007825.1:82519-101112 GCA_000715115.1 Nicotiana otophora
GATAATCTCGAAGTCAACCCCTAGTCAAACCTATGAACTCTTCAATCCTATAAATTGCCAACTTTGGGCAAATAACACCCAAACATCCTAGGAACCTCCAAATTAAATTATGAACATATGCTTAAGTCCTAAATCACCATACAAAACTATTAAAACCATTAAAACACCAATCCGAGGTTGTTTACACAAAAGTCAAGCCTCAATCAACTCTTATAACTTAAGCTTCCAAAAATAATACTAAGTGTTCCAAATTACTCCTGAACCTATACTAAATATTCCAAATCACTGACGAACCTTCCCAATGCCAAACCAATCATTTCTGCCAGTCACAAAACAATAAAAATTCATATGGCATGTATTACATAGGAAAATGCAGCTCAAATACATAAAATAATCGGCCAAGTCGTTACACTAGGCTTCTCGGAAAATATCATCCAGTTGCATATGGTCGAAGAAATGCAACTGACGAACCAAATCATCTCGATGGAAAATTTGTATTTTTTTATAGAATTAATCCCAATAAATTTTATTGACTGAATCAAATTATTTATGGCTAGATTCTATGCGTTTGGAGGCCAATTCACGAGGCAAAAGCATAGTGGAATAAAGAATTACACGGCTTGAGGTAAGTAACAATTCTAAATTTGGTCCTGAGGGTATGAAACTGCAAATTAAGTGTTATATGATTGGTTTTGAGGTGACGCGTGTGCTAGGTGAAGGGTGTGTGGGCGTGCACCATAGGAATTATGACTTGATCAAATTCCATGAAATTGTGTAGTTGAATAATCTATTGTTATCTGTACATTCTCCATGTAGTAGAGAAATTGAACCACAAATCATATTTAGATTATGTGGTGGAACTGCAGGGACCCACAGAGGTCGTGTACCTGTTGAACTATCTACTTAATTGTTGTTTTGTACTCAGTCACATTTTACTTGTTTATTTTATCTCAGTCTTTATTGTTCATTATTGATGCATCATATCATTGTTGTTTGGGCTGATTTTTCATGATTATTGAGAGCCCGAGAGCCTGGAGAGATTCATGACTGAGTGAGGTCGAGGGCCTGTGTAATGCCCCGTAAATTGTTGCCAAGAAATATAAGGTTTTGTGGTGCCAAGGTAGGCTAATGTATTGTATTTTCGGACATTTTGTATTGAACAGTGCGTTGGGGATTTGAATCATTTCGACCTCGCAAAACGAGGTCTATAGCTTGCTAGACCGTGCTATATCCCTCGCGAAGCCAGGTCTGTAGTGCGCTAGACCGTGCTATCTCCGTCGCAAAGTCTTGTATTTATCTTGATATAGAGCTCGCAAAACCTGGTATTTAGCTCGCTACAGAGCTCGCAAAGCCTGCTATGTAGCTCGCTACAGAGCGTGCCTAGCATGGTCGGTGGCCCCATCCTGAAATTTGGAGGGTCCATTCTTCTATCTTTGTAACCCGACCCTATCTCATTAAATAGACACAAACGACCATTTTTGAAGGAAATATCTGATATGTTTAGAGAGAGAGGAAGTGACCTAAAGTGAGAGGAGAAATTCCTAAGCTAATTGTTCATCAAAATCTTGATCAAGCCTTGAAATTTAACAAGAAAGCTCACAAGATCTTCACCTAAGAGGTAAGGTTCTAACCTCAGCCTTCAATTTCGAGTTTGGGTAGAAGATGGGTGATTGAGCGTATGATTCTTGGGTATGAGAGTATTATTTATACATGCATATACCAATAAGATTTGTGAGAAGATTGTTGAGCGTAAATGGGCAAAGAGTGGGTTGTGGAGTGAAAGAAATCTTATGGAAGAACTTTGTAATCAAATTTGCACACTTAGTGTTTGATGAAATGCTTAAATGAGGTGAACCCACGAATATCTTCCTAATTATGGTTGACTTTTGTTATGTTTTTAAATAGATTGAAGTTGCTAGGATTTCAAGAACCTCATAGTAATGTAAGGAAAGCTCAAGAAATATTGGAGTCGTGCGGAGGTCAATTCACGTGAGAAAGCTATTTTGGAATATCGGCCTAACTTCAAAAAGGTAAGTATCTTGCCTAACCTTGAGTGGGGGAATTGCCCCTTAGGCATCGAGTCTTATGTGCCATTTGTGAAATGTGAAAAGTCGTGTACGTGAGGTGACGAGTACGTACTCGGGCTTATATGTGCAAAGATTATTGGGTTAAAGTCTTAGGCATTTTTGTGTAGTAAATTGGATAATTGTTGGAATTTATAAAATTCTCTATTTTCCATGCCTCAATCCTTGCTTGTGGAATTTGTTTTTATATGATAATTTGGTGTAATTGTCACTTGAATTTTTATGTAAATTTCGTGAGTTTGTTGATTTTATATTTCCTGAAAATAATTATATTATGGATTTTTCATCTGCATATAATTAATTAAATAAGTTTAAATTGAGGCGTTAATATAATTATCAAGAATTTGGATTAATGAAGGCGTTGCCCTATACCGAGTTATTGTTTTTTATCTATGTTGTTGTTGTTCTTGAGGTTTGTGTACCTTCTGTGGAGCCTTGGGCTACTTGATGTGAATTTAAGTGAATTTGTTGTATCTTAAAAATTGGTTGTTGCCTACGGGAAAATTGTGATATGTATTGTTGTATTGTGTTTTCGTGATAATATTCCGAGTAAATTGTTGTGTAATTTGAGTTATTATTATGAGGACATAAGGGTGGCATTCCACTGTTAGCATTACGTGGGTATAAGGATGGAATTTCTCTGTGGTTATGTGTGTTGGAATATTGTTTGGGCGGAGTGATAAGGGTGGCTATTAATAGGAGCGAAAAGAGTGGCTATAGGAGTGATAAAGGTGTCTATTGATATTGTCAGGGCGGAGGGATAAGGGTGGCTATTATTATGGAGTGATACATGTGGCTATAGGAGAGATAACGGTGGATATTGTCAGGGATGATACATGGTGATGTTGGATTATATTGTCAGGGGTGATTTTTATATCTTGTTGTTGGTTACTTGATAATAGTCCGATTCATGATGAAATTGTGAGCCTATGGCTATTGCCGGGTGGATTATATTATTGGCATGTGAACTATCCGTGCAGATGTGATATGAAATGTGGGCACGAGGTACGAGGGAAATATAATGATTATGTTATTGGCACGTGAACTATCCGTGCAGATGTGATATGAAATGTGGGCACGAGGTACGAGGGAAATATAATGATTATGTTATTGGCACGTGAACTATCCGTGCAGATGTGATATGAAATGTGGGCACGAGGTACGAGGGAAATATAATGATTATGTTATTGGCACGTGAACTATCCGTGCAGATGTGATATGAAATGTGGGCACGAGGTACGAGGGAAATATAATGATTATGTTATTGGCACGTGAACTATCCGTGCAGATGTGATATGAAATGTGGGCACGAGGTACGAGGGAAATATAATGATTATGTTATTGGCACGTGAACTATCCGTGCAGATGTGATATGAAATGTGGGCACGAGGTACGAGGGAAATATAATGATTATGTTATTGGCACGTGAACTATCCGTGCAGATGTGATATGAAATGTGGGCACGAGGTACGAGGGAAATATAATGATTATGTTATTGGCACGTGAACTATCCGTGCAGATGTGATATGAAATGTGGGCACAAGGTGCCATGAAAATATAATGATTATGTTATTGGCACGTGAACCGTCCGTACATATGTGATATGAAATGTGGGCACGAGGTGGTAGGGAAATATAATAATTTTTATTATTAACACCTGAGTTGTTCGTGCGGTGTTGACAAAAATATGGGCACGAGGTGCAGTGAAAATATGAAAGTGGGCTGAGACCCGTATTTTATGATTATGAAACGAGGTGTTACAAAGTGAATTTTATTCGAAAGAATTATAATCAAAAGATATTTATTTGAAAGGAGTATATTTGCAATATTTTTATTTGATAGAGTTTTATTTTCAAAGGATATTTATTCTAAAGAAATATATTCAGAAAGTATTTATTCGAAAGAATTATATGTGAAAGACTTATATTTGAAGGACTTGTTTAATTGGTTGTACTTGTGTTTCTTATTTGTTTGAGTAATAATTATGATGTTCTTGCTGCCTTGCTGTTTACATCACTAGTTGATTGTTGTTTCTATTACTGCCATTTATTTTCCATTATTTTTGAATACTATATTGCACAAGTTAATAGACTAGTGAGTGTCTTGACTGTACCTCGTCACTAGTCCACCAAGGTTAGTCTTGATACTTACTGGGTACTCATACTACACTTCTGCACATTTTTCTGCAGAGCCAGGTATTAGAGATATCGAACTCAGGCAAATTTAGTGTGTTGATCGCAAAGATTCAAGGTAGAGCTGCTTGGTCGTCGCAGTCCCTTGGAGTCTTTATATTTTATTGTACTGTCAACCTTTATTCGAACAATATTGTATATTCGATCCTTGAGATCATTACATGTATCCAGTTAGAGTTCGTGACTCAGTATTACCAGTCTTGGGAGGTTTTTATATTTGTTTCTGCTTTTGGTTTCGACACATGTATTAAATTATATGTTTAAAAAAAGGCTTGAAATGAAATTGAAATCGGCTTACCTAGTCTTAGAGACTAGGTGCCATCACGACGCATGAGGTGGGATTTTGGGTCGTGACAGCCTGATTGTGAGATATTATATTATAGCACATGAGTTGTCCATGTGGATCCATATATTATACTATAGTACGTGAGTTGTCCGTGCAGCACGTGAGTTGTCTGTGCGGATCCAGATATTATACTCTAGCATGTGAGTTGTCCGTGCAACACGTGAGTTGTCCGTGCAGATATATATATTGATACTATAGCACGTGAGTTATCCGTGTATCATGTGAGTTGTCCTTGCGGATTATAGCGCTTGGTCTGTAGGAGCCTCTCCGGAGTTTGTATACACCCTCAGTGAGTGCAGGTACCTACTGAGTATTAGTGCTGAGTGCTGATTGAATGGAATGGTTGAGTCATTGTGGTCCTGAGAGGATGAATTTGATTTCATTATTATTGCACTTCAGCTGTCATATATCATCGTTTTGGAAATTTCTGAGAGATATTATCTTATGATTCAGTTGAACTTGACATGAAATTACTGTTTTGGCCTCAAATGTTGAACTTGAAAGCATGCCTACCTTATTATGTTGGAAATTACTGTAATTGGTCTCATCTGTGAAACTCGTCACTACTTTCAGTTCATTATTTAGTATTGTTACTTGCTGAGTTAGTTGTACTCATACTACACCCTGCACCTCGTATGCAGATCCAAGTACTTCTGGACACGGCAGTTGCTAGTTCTCGGAGTTTTATCTGTTGGAGATTATTGAGGTAGTTGTTTGGCGTACACAAACTTTGATTCTCTTTCCTTTCAGTTTTTGTACTGTTCTATATTTTCAGATAGTGTTTTTAGCAGTCAGACTTTGTTATCATTTAGATGCTCATGTATTCAGTGACACCGGGTTTTGGGAGTGTATTTATATCCAGTATTTGTGGAATTTTCTCCTAAACTTAATTATCATGTTTTCTGTATTTAAAAGAAATTATGGATTATTGATGTTGTCGGCTTGCCTAGTATTGAGATAGGCGTCATCACGGCGAGATATGATTTTCTGTCATGACATGTATCTAATAGAGGGATAGAAGTAAACTCAGCATAAATCAAGGCCATTAAATACATAGACGATATGTTAAATAGCAAGAAGGAAGTGCAAAGATTAATAGGCTGAAGCAGACCTTCCTTGGTATTCGTATCCCGATTAACGGAGCAGTTCCACTAATTATTCTTAGTCCAAAAAAGCAAAAGAATTTCGAGTGGACCCCAAAATGTTAGCAAACATTTAGGGATTTAAAAAACTATTTTTCAAACCCACCATTGCTGGTCAAACCCCAAGAAGGAGAGAAAATGTTGAACTACCTAGCGGTATCTGATGTTTCGGTAAGTGCAGTGCTGGTACGAGAAGCAAAAGATATGCAATCCCAATTTGTTAAATCAGCAAACACTATTATACACTGAAACTAGATATCCTTACTTAGATAAGTTATCTAACACTCATAGTATCCGCTTATAAATAAAGACCTTACTTTCAGTGTCATCCTATCTCTATAATTATCACTTTCTTGTTACGGAGTATCCTACACAAGACGGATCTCTCGAGATGACTTGCCAAATGGGCAGTCGAGTTTAGTGTATATGACATTTCATATCAATCCTATATTTCCATCAAGTCATAAATCTTAACCGACTTTTTCATCATATTCAATACAGGTATACTTTGCAAAGCGGAAAAGTAAGCGATCATTGCTTCCAGGACGATTTTGGAAACTATCCATTCCCAAACTAACTCTAGTCTAGGAAGCTAATATAAAAACTCAAAGCTCTTGCGCTAACCTATGATCTTATTAAAAACAAATAGGTTATAATTCACAACAATTGACTCAACCCTAAATAACTAAAGAACTCCAGCCGCTTCGTCTTATGGGTCTAGTTCTTCCGTTGAGCAGCTTGAATCCTTGAAAGTACCTTCTTTCCAAGTTTTGTTATTTTCTTTAAGTGATTCTATGCTAGTGTGAAATAGTGGTAGTTCTGAAATAGCAATAACGCGACGCTTTATATAGGAGTAGGGTTGACCGAAATTACTTTCCAAGTTAGGCTCCAAAACCTAAGGTAATTGGGTCACATCAATAAGGAAAACAAATCCTAAAAGGATTCGAGTCTGATTTTCCTTTACCAACTCCTTCACGCGTCTTCCTTCCCATGCAAATATTCCCCAAATGGATCTTTCCATGTTGGGCACAAATTCCTCAAGCCAATATTTCCTTTTAGGTAATGACCACAACTTTTCTAACTTTAGCTGGAATTGATTTTCCAATCTTGCTTGCACTAGGAGACATCCTTCAGCTTCAAATCATTAGGCCTGAAATAACATGGTTCTTTTGTAAACATTTGTCAATCATCAAAACTAATTTAGCTCAGCTCACCAAGCAATAGGTAAGGTGGCTACCCTTAGCTGAATGTCACGACCCAAATTCTAACATGTCGTGATGGCGCCTATCTCAAAACTAGGGAAGACGAAAATCTCAGTAAACCACAATTTATTTTATGTTTGAAAATATAATATTTAAATAAAATCCACATATCTTACAAATACCGATACAACCACTATCAAGACCTGGTGTCACTGAGTACATGAGCATATAATATGATAACAAGTCTGGAAAATACGGTCTATAATAGTCTAAAACCAAATACAGTAAACAAGGAGATAGAGAAGAAGAGACAAGGTCTGTGAAACACGACAGCTACCTCTGAATCTCCGAAAAATCAACTATGCGAAAGAATCAATACCCGCTATGTCCGGAAATACCTGGATCTGCACACGAAGTGCAGGGTATAGTATTAGTACAACCAACTCAGCAAGTAACAATAATAAATAAAGAACTGAAGATAGTGACGAGCTACACAGTTATAGATCACTTTCTGTATTTCCAACAAAGAATAAACATGCTTTCAAATCTGGCAATTTAAGTCAAATCAATTTTATACAGTTCAAATTCATGTAATCCGGATATAAATCCTTCAGAGATTTTAAAACAATGACAAATAGCAACCAAGTGCAATAACAAATGCAAAGTAAGTAAAACCTCTACTGGAACAATCACTCAACTCATCACAACAGCTCAACCACTCGGCTCTCGGCTCTCAGCACTCACACTCAATGGGTACCCGCGCTCACTGGAGGTGTACAGACTCCGGAGGGGCTCCTATAGCCCAAGCGCTATAATCAACACAGATAATTCACGTACTGCGCCGACAACTCACATTCCATAGTATAAATATCTGGATCCGCACAGACAACTCACATGCTGCACGGACAACTCACATGCTATAGTATAATGCAAGGATCCACACGGACAATTCACGTGCTACAAGGAAATCTCACATGCTATAATATAATATCTCACAATCAGGCCCTTGGCCTCACTCAGTCACAAATCTCTCCAGTCTCTCGGGCTCTCAATAATCAAGAAATTAGCCCAAACAACAATGATATGATTCATCAATAATGAACAATAGAGACTGAGATAAAATAAACAAGTAAACTGTGACTTAGTACAAAACAACAATTACGCAGGTAGTTCAACATGTACACGACCTCTGTGGGTTCCAACAGTACCAACATATAGCCTAAACATGGTTTATAACATAATTTGCAGTCAAATCTCTATAACACAGAGAGAGCATATAGCTAGCAACAAGTTATACAACTTTACAGTTTCACGGAATGGACCAAGTCCCAATTCGTATGGTGCACACCCACACGCCCGTCACCTAGCATGTGCGTTACCTCCAAAATACNTGAATACTCACATAATCCAACAATCTGGGGTTTCACACCCTCATGACCAGATTTAAAACTGTTACTTACCTCAAACCGTGAAATGCTTTATTTTGCAATAGCTTTTCCTCGTGAATTGGCCTCCAAACGCCTTGAATCTTGCCATAAATAATTCGATTCAGTCAATAAAATTTATTGGAATAAATTCCATAAGAAAATGCCAATTTTCCATAAATGAAATTTAGCTCAAAAATTTCCTGTGGGCACGTCTCCGAACCCGAAAAGAGTTATAAAATATGAATGCCCATTCAACCACGAGTCTTACTATACCAAAATTACTAAATTCTGATAACAATTCGGCCCTCAAGTCCTCAAATTTATCCAAGAGGGTTTTCAAACTTTTCCAACATAATTCACCAATTAAATGATAAAAATAACCATGGATTCGGGTAATTTAACCAATATTGAGTTAAGAACACTTACCCTGTTGTTTTCTCTGAAAATCTCCCAAATATCGCCTCAATCAGAGCTCCAAATTTTTAAAAATGGAGAGCTCTCTACCCAGTTATTTGCTCTACACGATCGCGAACATTTCTACGCGATCGCGTAGATTAGTTTTCCACAGCTCAGATTTAACCCTATGAGATCGCGGACTTACCCACACGACTGCGATGCACAACATCACAGGCCTATGGGATCGCGGACTCGTCCACGCGATCGCGAAGCACAAAACTCAGCAACCCTCAACTAACCTTACGCGATTTCGGATATGCCCACGCGATCGCGAAGCACAAAAATTTTACTGACCAACTAAGCCTACGCGATCGCAGACGTATCCACGCGATCGCGTATAAGAAAATCAGATACAGATATCAGAAAATTCCAACAACTGTTTAAGTCCAAATATTGAACCTTTAGCCATCCGAAACTCACCCGAGTCCCTCGGGATCTTAAGCAAATATACCAACAAGTCCTAAAATATCATACGAACCTAGTCGAACCCTTAAATCACCTCAAACAATGCTAAAACCACGAATCATATCCGAATTCAAGCCTAATGAACTTTGAAATTTCAAGTTTCTACAAACGACTCCGGAACCTATCAAATCACGTCTGATTGACCTCAAAATTTGCACACAAATCATAAATGACATAATAGAAGTATTCCAATTTTCAGAATCGTATTCCGTCCTCGATATCAAAAAGTCAACCCCCCGGTCAAACTTCCCAAAAATTCAACTTTCGGTATTTCAAGCGAAAGTCCACTATGGACCTCAAAACAATTTTCCGAACACGTTCCTAAGTCCAAAATCACCATACGGAGCTATTGGAATCATCAAAACTTAAATCTGAGGTCGTTTACATATAAATTCACATCCGATTAACTTTTCTAACTTAAATTTTAAATTATGAGACTAAGTGTCTCATTTCATTCTGAATTCCTTCCGGGCACAAACCAACTAACCTGATAAGTCATAAATCAATTGTAAGGCATAAATTTAGCAGTAAATAGGGGAACATGGTTAAAATATTCAAAACGACTATCCGGGTCATTACATTCTCCCCTCTTAAACAAACGTTCGTACTCGAACGGGTTTAGAATCATTCTTGGAGTCTCAAATAGGTGTGGATAGTTGCTCTGCATATCCTGCTCAATTTACCAAGTAGCTTCTCCAACTGGCTGGCCTCTCCACTGTACTTTCACTGATGCTATGTTCTTTGACCTCAACTTTCGAACCTGCCGGTCTAAAATAGCCACCAGCTCCACATCTTAAGTCAGATTACCGTCCAGTTGTACTGTACTGAAATCCAAAATATGAGACGGATCCCCGACGTACTTTCGGAGCATGGATACATGGAATACAGGATGAACACCTGATATACTAGGTGGCAAAGCAAGTTCATAAGCTACCTCTCCAATTTTCTTAAGTATCTCAAAAGGCCCAATATACCGAGGGCTTAACTTGCCCTTCTTCCCTAACCTCAACAAACCATTCATGGGTGAAATATTGAGCAGAACCTTCTCCCCAACCATGTGAACAACATCATGAACCTTCTTATCGGCATAACTCTTCTATCTAGACTGCGCCGTGCGAAGCCGTTCCTGAATCACTTTGACCTTCTCTAAAGCATTCTGAACCAAGTCAATACCCAATAGCCTAGCCTCACCCGGCTCAAACCAACCCACTGGAGAACGACACCGTCTACCATACAAAGCCTCATATAGAGCCATCTGAATACTCGACCGATGGCGGTTATTGTAAGCAAACTCTATGAGTGGGAGAAATTGATCCCAAGAACCCCCAAAATCAATGACAAAAGCGCGTAGCATATCCTCCAATATCTGAATGGTGCGCTCAGACTGTCCATCCATCTGAGGATGAAATGTTGTACTCAACTGAACCTGTGTGCCCAATTCTCGCTACACTACTCTCCAAACCAGTGATGTAAACTGCGTACCTCGATCTATTGATGGACACTGGTACACCATATAGGCGAACAATCTCGCAGATATAAATCTCAGCCAACCGCTTCGAAGAATAATTAGTACCAACTGAAATAAAATATGCAGATTTGGTCAACCGATCTACAATCACCCAAACCGCATCAAACTTCCTCAATGTCCGTGGAAGCCCAACTACGAAGTCTATGGTAATGCGCTACCATTTCCACTCCAGAATTGCAGGTCTCTAAAGTAATCCTCCCGGTCTTTGATGCTCGTACTTTACCTGTTGACAATTTAAACACCGAGCTACAAACCTAACTATATCTTTCTTCATTTGTCTCCACCAATAGTGCTGCCTCAAATCCTGATACATCTTCGCGGCACAATAGAGTATCGCGAACTGTGAGCTTCCTGCAGAATTAGGTCACGCAAACCATCTACATTAGGACACATAGCCTGCCCTGCATCCGTAATACATCATCATCTTTAATAGTGACTTCCTTGGCATCACCGTGCTAAACAGTTTCCTTAAGGACAAGCATATGAGGATCATCATACTGGCGTTCTCTGATGCGATCATATAAAGAAGACCGAGAAACCATACAAGCCAAAACTAGATTCGGCTCGGAAACATCCAATCTAACAAACTGGTTGGCCAAGGCCTGAACATCCACGGCTAAAGGTCTCTCTGCTACCGGTAAGTATGCTAAGCTGCCCAAACTCTCCGCCTTACGACTCAAGGCATCAGCAACCACATTGACCTTTCTGGGATAGTAGAGAATAGTAATGTCATAATCCTTCAGAAACTCTAACCACCTCCGCTGCCGCAAATTAAGATCCTTCTGTTTAAACAAATGTTGTAGACTCTAATGATCGGTATATACCTCACACTGGACACCATACAAGTAATGCCGCCAAATTTTCAAGGCATGAACAATAGCTGCTAACTCCAGATCATGGACTGGATAATTCTTATCATGTACCTTTAACTATTTGGACGCATAAGCAATCACCCTACCATCTTGGATAAGCACTGCGCCGAGACCAATACGCGACGTGTCACAATACACAGTATATGACCCTGAACCCGTAGGCAACACCAATACTGGAGCTGTAGTCAAAGCTGTCTTGAGCTTCTGAAAGCTCTCTTCACATTCATCTTACCACCTGAACAGAGCACCTTTCTGGGTCAATTTAGTCATAGGTGATGCAATAGACGAGAAACCCTCCACGAAGCAACGATAATAACCGGCCAAGCCTAGAAAACATCGAATCTCAGTAAATGAAGATGGCTTGGGCCAACTCCAAACTGCCTATATTTTCTTTGGATCCACCTTAATCCCTTCACTGGACAATATATGTCCCAAGAATTCCACCGAACTAATCCAGAACTCCCACTTAGAGAATTTGGCATAAAGTCTCTCCTCTCTCAGCCTCTGTAATACAATACCCCAAGTGTTGTGCATGCTCCTCCTGGCTACGTGAGTACACCAGAATATCATCATTAAATACCACTAAAAATAAATCAAGATATGGCTGGAATACACTATTCATCAAATGCATAAATGCTGCCGAGGCATTGGTTAGCCCAAAAAACATCACAAGAAATTCATTGTGACCATAACGAGTTCTGAATGTCGTCTTTAGAATATCCAAATCCCGAATTTTTAACTGGTGATACCCAGATCTCAAATCAATTTTGGAGAACACCCTCGCTCCTTGAAGCTAATCAAATAAGTCATCAATACGCGGCAAGGGATATTTATTCTTGATTGTAACTTTGTTCAACTGCCTATAATCGATGCACATCCATATAGTACCATCTTTATTTTTCACAAACAGAACCGGTGCACCCCAAGGTGACACACTAGGCCTAATAAACCCCTTTTCAAGACTTCCTGAAGTTGTTCTTTCAATTCTTTTAACTCAGCTGGTGCCATACAATATGGAGGGATAGAAATGGGCTGAATGCCCTACACTAAGTCAATACCGATATCAATATCCCTATCTGGTGGCATACCCGGCAGGTCTGTAGGAAATACATCTGGAAAGTCTCGCACGACCGGTACTGAATCAATAATAGGAGTATCTACATCAACATCTCTCACAAAGGCCAATTATGACAAACATCCCTTTCCAACAATACGTTGGACCTTCAAATAAGAAATTACCCTACTACGAACAAAATCTAGAGAACCTCTCCATTCCACCTTTGGAAACCCCGGCATCGTCAACGTCATGATTTTTACATGACAGTCCAGAATAGCATGACATGGAGAAAACCAATCCATACCCAGGATTACATCGAAATCAACCATACCAAGTAATAGTAGATCAACTCTAGTCTCCAGTTCCCCAATAGTTACCACACACGACCTATACACACGGTCCACAGTAGTAATATCGCCTACCGGTGTAGATACACAAACAGGTGAAACTAAGGACTCACGGGGCATATCCAGATAATGAGCAAAATATGATGATATATATGAATAAGTGGAACCAAGGTCAAATAATATAGAAGCCTTCTTGTGACACACTGAAACAATACCCGTGTTCATTGCATCTGAAGCAACAGTATTCGGCCTGGCAAGAAAAGCATAGAATCAGGCCTGACCGCCACCTGATCGGCCTCCCCCTCTTGGGCAACCCCTAGCTGCCTGACCCCTACCCTGAGATGGCTGGGCGGGTGGTGTAACTGCTGGTGCTGGTGCCGCTGGTCGATAACTCTGTTGTAGATCCCCACTCAACAACCTTGGACAATTTCTCTTGAAATGACCCAATTCTCCGCACTCGAATCAACCCCTCTTATGACGGAACTGCTACTCCTGATAACCCCAGGAATTTCCTGTAGAAGCTTAAGCAGACAAGGCATGATAAGAACTCTGCGCTGGCAATGCACTGAATGAAGTCTGGCCTGAGTGAGCACTGTAAGAACTGTGGCTAGTTAATGCACCACGATGAGCTGGACGACTCGTCTGAGCGTGTCTGTAAGAACGACCCCTACCGCGGTAAAACTGACCCCTTGAAGGAGCACCTTAGCCTCCCTCTCTCCATGTTCCTGGCTATGAACCATCTCTATCTGTCGAGCAATGTCAACTACCTCATCAAAAGTAGCACTAGATACTCTCTCCCTAGTCATAATTAATCGCAGCTGATATGTGAGGCCATCAATGAATCTCCTAATCCTCTCCCTATCAGTCGGAACCAACCAAACTGCATGACGAGCCAATTCAGAAAATCTCATCTCATACTGCGTCACAGACATGCCATCCTGACGTAACTTCTCAAACTGTCTGCGCAGCTCCTCTCTGCGAGACTGTGACACGCACTTCTCCAAAAAGCGAACGAAAAATTCCTGCCATGTAAGTGGTACTGCACCAACTGGCATGCGCCTTTCATAAGCCTCCCACCATCTGAAGGAAGCCCCAGAAAACTGAAAAGTAATGAAGGAGACCCCATTGGTCTCCAGAATACCCGTTGTCCGAAGCATCTGTTGAAACCTATCCAGAAAACCCTGAGCATCCTCTAACTCAGTACCGCTAAATGGTGGAGGTCGAAGCCTCTCAAATCTCTCAAGTCTCCTATGCTCATCATCTGCCATAACAGGAACTACCGGGGCCTGAGCAGCTATAGCCGGCTGGGCTGGTAGTGCCCCTGGTATCTGAAGTACCTGTACTACCTGGTCTGGAGTACAGGCAACATGGGTTTGAGTACCTTCCCCATCCTGAGAAGTGGTAGGTGCGGCCTGAGCCAAAAGCACATGAGCAAGACCAGTGCAAGCTGCTAATATCTGGGCCAAAGTCTCCTAAAGGCCTGGAATCTCAATAGGCACAACTGGTGTCTGAGCTGGTCTTGTCGGCAAAAAAAACAAAAACAAGCCCTGTTGGCTCAACTATATCTAGACTCTGCTCCTGAGCTAGAGCAACTAGTGGTACTACATGTGCTGGCCCAACTGTGGTACGAGCTACACCTCGACCTCTACCTCGGCCCCGACCTCTTCTATGGCCCCGACCTCTCATGGACCTAACTGGTGGCACTGGTGGTTGACCCTACGATTCGGCAGTACGTGTCCTCACCATCTGTGACAGAATAGAATAAAAGAAATTTAGTTTCTAGAATCAACAATTTCGCATGACACAATACAATAAAGTGAAATTTTCCTAAGGTTTCTGCAACCTCTCGAAGATAAGTACAGATATCTCTATACCGATTCGCAAGACTCTACTAAACTTGCTTATGACTCGTGAGACCTATGTAACCTTGGCTCTGATACCAACTTATCACAACCCAAATTCTAACCTATCGTGATGGTGCCTATCTCAAAACTAGGCAAGCCGAAAATCTCAGTAAACCATAATTTCTTTTAAGTTTGAAAATATAATATTTAAATAAAATTCACAGATCTTACAAATACCGATACAACCACTACCAAGACCCGGTGTCACTGAGTACATGAGCATCTAATATGATTACAAGACTAGAAAATACGGTTTATAATAGTCTGAAACCAAATACAGTAAACATGAAGATAGAGAAGGAGAGACAAGGTCTGCGAAACACGGCAGCTACCTCTGACTCTTCGAAAAATCAACTGTGCGAAAGAATCAACATCCGCTATGTGAGGGAACACCTGGATATGCACACGAAGTGCAGGGTGTAGTATGAGTACAACCAACTCAGCAAGTAACAATAATAAATAAATAACTAAAGATAGTGATGAACTACACAGTTATAGTTCACTTACAGTAATTCCAACAAAGAATAGACATGCTTTCAAATCTGGTAGTTTAAGTCAAATCTATTTTATACAGTTCAAATTCATGTAATCCGGATATAAAGCCTTCAGAGATTTCACAACAATGATAGATAGCAACCAAGTGCAACAATAAATGCAAAGCAAGTACAGCTTCTCAGGCAACAGTCACTCAACTCATCACAACAGCTCAACCACTCGGCTCTCGGCTCTCGGCCCTCAACACTCACACTCAATGGGTACTCGTGCTCGCTTGGGGTGTACACATTTCGGAGGGGCTCCTATAGCCCAAGCGCTATAATATGCATGGACAAGTCATGTGCTATAGTATAATACAAGGATCCGCACAGACAAATCACGTGATGCATGAACAACTCACGTGCTATAATATCACGCACGGACAACTCACATGCTATAATATAATATCTCATAATCAGGCCCTCGGCCTCACTCAGTCACAAATCTCTCCAGTCTCTCGGGCTCTCAATAATCAAGAAATCAACCCAAACAACAATGATATGATTCATCAATAATGAACAATAGAAACTGAGATAAAATAAATAACTAAACTGTGACTGAGTACAAAACAACAATTACGCAGGTAGTTCAACAGGTACATGACCTCTGTGGGTCCCAAAAGTACCAACATATAGCCTAAACAGGGTTTATAACATAATTTGCAGTCAAATCTCTATAACACAGAGAAAGCATATAGCTAGCAACAAGTTATACAACTTTACAGTTTCACGGAATGGACCATGTCCCAATTCCTAACTCAATAATGAAGCTCTGCTAGTACCCATACTAGGATCTACATAAAAAGATGTGCAGAAGTGGAGTATGAGTGCACCATAATCGGTAGCCAGTAAGTATCAAGGCTAACCTCGAAGAAGTAGTGGTGAGGCTAGATGTATATGAATACCTACCAAGTAAGAATAAAATTTAATTAAGAACCGAAGTAGTAAGTAATATCATGAAATAACAAGAGTCACAACTATCAATAGTTGAAAAATATTAAGCATGCTTTTCTAGTACAGAAATAACCATAACATTGTTTAAATATGATATTAAAAGGTAGCATGCTCAAATAACAAAATCGAGGCTCCCAACTAGCATATAAGTATGTCAAATAACAATTAACAAGTAAATGAGTACTTCTAAATGAGTCAAATTGTGAACGCATGCTTAAACCAGTACAAGATCCCTTGTCACAATCCGAAATTCCTACCTTCGGGACCGTGATGGCACCTATCATTTCACTTGCTAGGCAAGGTAACATTAGAATAATTTTAACCATTTTTTTAACAATTTATTTTAATTAATAATAAAAAAACTAATAACTGGAATAAAATCTGAAATAAAGTGAGTAAACCATAATAATAGCGATGTCTAAATACCATCCCAAAACTGGTGTCACAAGTGCACAAGCTACTAGAATAATACAAATAAAGGTCTAAGTGAAAATAAAGTTGTCTGACATAAATACACAGATAAAATAAAGTAGATGGGGACTTCAAAGCTGTGAACGCCGTGCAGCTATACCTCAAGTCCCGAGCAAATCTACTGTACGCCGCTGGGACCAATTCCGGTATCTACAAAAGAAGTGCAAAGTGTAGTATGAGTACAACCAACCCCATGTACCCATTAAGTGCCGAGCCTAACCTCGACGAAGTAGTGACGAGGCCAAGGCAGGTCACTTACATTAACCTATACTCAATAATAATAATAACAACAATATAGGAGAACGGGAATAGAAATTAAACCGATAAATCATATCAAGAATCAAGCCAACCCGACAGTCATATCCAATAATTACTTAAATCACTTTCCGTTGCGGTCCATTATGCGGCCGCAGAATCACTCTGCAGACCGCATAATGGCTGCAGAGTGAGGTAGGCAACTGTGGAATTTTGGATGTCATTTCGCGGTCCATTAGGCGACCGTAATTTTTTGTGGGCCGCACACTGATCACAGAACCAACTTGGAAATTTTGTGGAGGGAGGTTCTGTGGTGCGTTATGCGACCGCGGAACAGGTCTGCAGACCACATAATGGCCGCTGAGTGAGGCAGACCAGCCCAGTTCAGGAGGGCCATTTCGCGGCCCATTCCACAGACCGCATAATCATTATACGATCGCATATGCGATCGCAGATCCTATTCCGAAGCATCATTTTTGGGTTTTTATAATCCGAACTTAATTCGTTAAATAGACAATTTGTACTATTTTTGAGCTAAAATATGATATTTTGAGGGTGAGAGAGTGCCGTAGAGCGGGAGAGTGATCATCAACAAATTGTCATTTAATTCTTGCTCAAATCTTTGAAGATTAACAAGGATAACTCACTAGGTCTACATCCTAGAGGTAAGATTCTACACCCTAGCCTTTAATTTCAAAATTTATCTAAGAATGGGTAATTAGCAAGACAATTCTTGGGTATATGAGTTGTTTATTTTGCTTGAATGTGTTATCAAAGGGTGTAAGAAGATTGTGAGCTAAAAATGGTAAAGAGTGGGTTGTGGGATGATGGAATCCTCCATAAAAGGACCTTGAAACCTTAATGCACACCTCGTGTTTGATAAAATTCTCAAATGAGCTACAACCATGATCATCTTCCTAATTTTGGTTCAACTTGTTATATTTCTAAAATAGATTAAAGTTGCTAAGAATTCCGGAATATTTTAGAGTTTAAGGAAGCTCAATTGAGGTATGTTGGCTAAACTCTTCTTAAAAATTAGAACCCCAATATCCTTGTAAGTTCCAAGATATTTATTACAGATCGAGTATTCCGAATAAGTTTTGTGACAAATATATATGTTTAATTTGTGTTTTAAATTCCCTTATCATATTGTATTATAAATTGAGGATGTGTTCAAAACTATGGATTGTATATCTACATGTTATGATTCCAAGTCATGATTTATGTGGAAATAATTATGCCAAATTATGTAGAGATTGTGATTGGGATTACACCTCCACCCGCATATATTGAGGTGAGGTGGAAATGCCGCTATGTGTTTGATTTTGGTATTGTTGGTTCACCACCACCCACACACA
>AWOL01S0007825.1:103983-160679 GCA_000715115.1 Nicotiana otophora
GAGGCGGCATGGCCTCTTTGTGTAGGTATTGGTATCGTTGATACATTTCCACCTACATATATTGGGGTGAGGCGGCACGGCCGCTTTGTATGGGTTTTTGGTACTGTGGTTATACCTCCACCCGTATACATTGGGGTGAGGCGGCAGAGCCGCTTGAATAGAGTTTTGGTACTGTGCCTACACCTCCACCCGCATACATAGGGGTGAGGCGGCGGGGCCGCTTTGTATGAATATGGTTACGAGGGATATCATCTTAAATTCTATAAATGTTAATGACAACTCTTGATAAGATTGCTTGGGCTTAAGCGACTATATATGTTATTATATTGTCACCCTAGTTCATCATATTCATGTTGTATTTCTGATTTCTTAAATTGGTGTTTTGTTTTCATACTAGTACTATTGGACATGTACTAACGTCCCTTTTGCCGGGGGCGCTGCATATTTAATGGTTGCAGGTGGTTCTACAACAGAGAATACTGACCAGTGATAGCAATGCTCATTCTTCCCAGCTGACTTGGAGAGCCCCATCTCATTCCGGGGTTGTGCATCTTTTGTTTCGTATTGTTATCGTGTTTTGAGGCATAGCCGGAGCCTTGTTGCTGGCACTATCATTGTACTCTTGGGTATTTTAAGAGGCTCTGTAGACGTTGTGTGGGTTGTGTATGGGTGTTGGGAATGTTAAACAAGTTGTACTGTGATTAAATCACTTGTCCCACTTTGAATCACGAAGGTATGTGTGTGTGTATGTTTTGAGACTTATAAATAAAGTAACTAATGGTAAGAAATTGATATTGTAGACATGATCACCTTATTGTCTAATTAACAAAAATATGTAATCGCTTTATTCATGGATGAGTTTGGGTAGAAGGAAATCTAATATGCTTGCTCGGCCGGGTTCACTCGGTTGAGCGCCGGTCGCGCTCCCCGAGTTTGGGGCGTGACAGTCTAAGCTGGAACCTACGCTTCTAAATCCATCTGAGGTTCTACAATAGGTGTTGCTGCTCGAGCCCTAGATTGATCGCTACCTCTGCCTCTACCTCGGCCTCTGGCGCGACCTCGGCCTCTGCCTCTGCCTCTAGTCGTAGCTGTCACTGGGGGCTTTGGCTCCTGTCCGGTTGTAGACACAGTGCGTGTTCTCGCCATTTGTGAGAGGACAAGCATAGAAGAGTTCAATCGTCAATGATAGAATAAAATCGCATGACATAGTATAATAGAAGTAAAATTGTTCCTAATCTCCATAGCCTCTAGAAGATAAGTATATACGTCTCCGTACGGATCCTTCAGACTCTACTAAGCTTGCTCGTGACTCTTGAGACCTATGTAACCTAGTGCTCTGATACCAACTTATCACTATCCGAAATTTCCACCTTCGGGGTCGTGATGGCGCCTAACATTTCACTTACATTAACATGTACGCAATAGTAATAATACAACAATATAGGAGAACATGACGAGAAATTAAACCAGTAAATCATATCAACAATCAAGCCAACTAGGCATTCATATCCAATTATTACTTAAATTACTTTCCGTTGTGGCGTGAAACCCGATCCTTAATATATCTTTTCAATCAATTTTGTTGCGACGTGCAACCCGCTCCTCTAATATATTCACTTTCAATCAATTTTGTTGCGGCGTGCAACTCGCTTCTCTAATATATTCACTTTCATTTCTGTTGCGGCATGCAACTCGCTCCTCAATAATATAATTTACCAATTTTTATAAAGGAAATTAATCCAGTAAATATATCAATTAATATGAAATAGTAAGACAACAAGCATATGATAATTATTATTTATTTAGAAACAAGTGATGACAAGTAGAAATTAATTATGAAAATTAAGGATAAAATAAGTAATTTAATATTTAGTATGTTAAATGTCAAGTAACAGTTAAGTCACATAAATAAAATAGGCATATAGCAAATATATCATGGATTCAAGGCATAATATTGAGCAAGGAATATGAGAGAAATAATTAATATAATAATTAATTCATGATTTAAAATAATTTATGATTTCCAAATAAGTTTGCAAACAATCAATTTGACAACGTATAGGCACTCGTCACCTCGCCTATACGTCGTTACACATGAAATTCACGTAACGATAATTCAAGGGTTCTGTTACCTCAAGTCAAGGTTAACTACAACACTTACCTTACTTTGCAACCGAATTCAAGATTCCAATAAACCTTCGCCCAACGAATTCTTGTTTGAACAAATCAAATCTTGTCATAAATAATTCAATACACTCAATACAAATCGTAGGAATTAATTCCATATGAATTTACTAACTTTCCGGATTAAAATCCAAAATTCATTTCCAAAGTTGACAGTGGGACCCATGTCTCGATCTCGAAAAAACTCACGAAATCCGAACACCCGTTCCGATACGAGTTCAACCATACAAAATTTATCGAATTTCGACATCGGATTAGCTTTCAAATCTTAAATTTTCGTCTTTGGAAGATTTTATAAAAATTTGATTTTTCTTCCATAAATTCACGGATTCATGATGTAAATGAGCATGAAATCATGAAATATAACTAATTTCAGATAAATAATACTTACCCAACTCAAACTCGTGAAATATGCCTCTGAAATCGCCCAAAACTGAGGTCTAAAACTCTAAAAATGAAAAAAAATGTCGGACTCCCGACATATATATTCTGTCCAAAATTTTCAATCCAACAATTACGGTACTAGCCTTCCGTCAATCGATCATAACTTTTTGTATAAATATCCAAATTATCAATAGTTTATCTTTCTAGCAAATAGAATCAAAGTGCTACAACTTTCATGTTTTGATAATTTCCAGATTTCTTAGAGATTGCGAGATATAAGCTTCCAAAGTTGGCCCTGTCCATCAGAAATTTCTAGCGATGCACACTGGGCAAACAAAACTGCATTACCAACTTTCAGTCAATCGATCATTACTTTCTTTCTAAATGTCCAAATATTAAATAGTTTATCTTTCTAGAAACTAGAATCAAAGAACTATAATTTTTATGTTTTGATACTTTTCATATTCCTTATAGATTGCGCGATATAAAATAGTTCGAAATCACTCTGAAACTCACCCGAGACTATCGGGACCCCGTCCTAACATACCAACAAGTCTCAAAATATATAGTGGACCTACTTGAGGTCTCAAATCATACATAACAACGGCAAAACTACAAATCGCGCGTCGATTCGGACTTATGAGTGTATGAAATTTTCAATTCTATAACTCGCGTCGAAACATGTCAAATCAATTTAGCATGAACTCAAATTTTGTATGCAAGTAATAAATGACATAATGGAGATGTTCCAATTTTCAGAATTGAATTCTGACCCTGATATCAATAAAGTCAACTATTGGTCAAACTTTCCAATATTTTTCTATTTTCCAACTTTCGTCAAAATGCGTCGAATTGTCCTACGGATTTCCAAATCCAAAACTGAACATGCGCCGAAGTACGGAATGACCTTATGAAGCTATTGAAATCATCAAAATTCCATTACGGGGTCATTTTCTCAAAAGTCAAATCTCCTGTTAAACTTTAGAAATTCAAGCTTTATAAAATCAAACCTTTTATTTATTTTTTTCAAAAACTAATGAAAAATGTGCCTACTACCTCAGAATAACTTTAAATCTTGTACATAAGTCATAAATATTGTTACTAAACTGAGCGAACTCTCAAAATGTAAATCGGGACCCGGTATCAACAAAACCCAATTATGACCAAATTTAGGACTTCTTAAACCTTCAATTTTTTAGTTTTCGTTAAATGTCGATAATTTGAGCTAGGAACCTTCGAATTCGATTTTGGGCATACGACTAAGTCCCAAATCACGATACAAACCTACAGGAACTGTCAAAACACTGATCCGAATCCGTTGGCTCAAAACGTTGACTGAAGTCAACTTAGTTGAGTTTTAAAGCTCTATTTCGCATTTTAATCAATTTTTTATATAAAAACTTTTCGGAATAATTTACGGAATGGGCACCCAAGTCGAGGAATGCTGAATAGTACTTTTCGAGGTCTTAGAACACATAAATAAATATTTAAAATTAAAGATGACATATTGGGTCATCATATCCCTGTACCCCGATAGACAAACCATGTATCTATATAATCGGATACAAAATCCATATAATGATCTATTACAAAATCCATGTACCCACCATGCTCACAGGTCCCAATATAACATGTGTAATCACCTGACTCCGGAGGGACGGATCCAAATCCAAGCGCAAAGACTGGCATAATAGCTTTCCTCATAAATCAATATCTGATCATCATGTTCAATGTACCACAATTGTATCTCATCTGCATGATTACCCTTCGTTCCAAAATCCTCAGTCCAAATCACATATCCATTACTCAAAATGTATTTATATGTTTAAGAATTATAGATAAAAGGTGCACATGGACTTAATAAATATCATACAGATATGTGCTCATGAAATTTCTATGTGACTATAGATGTCTAAGCAATTTAACATATCAATAATAAGTTCTCATGCCTTCACAAGTAATCACAAGCCTAGACATGATTTATAACATGAATAACAGAACAATCGTAGTCACATAAGTGAAATAATCATGAATCAAATGAGCATGCAGATAAAACAAGGCATAAAATAATCTATTTCTACTCCGGTCATGATATAAACTTGGTAAATGCATATACGTCCTCCACCACGCATATACACTACCCCTAATACCTTAAACACATATCAAATACATAAAATCCTAGGGATTTTCCTCTTAACAAGTTTAGCCAAGAGACTTACTTTATCGAGTAGAGTACAATGCGTCAAAAAATGCCAAATCCTCAAAAGTTCAACTCCAAACGACTCAAATATAGTCAAATACAATCCAATATCATCAAACAAAGCCATAAAAATCTAACACAATTAATAAAAATTAAATCTTTAATCAAATCCATATAATCAACCAATAAGTCAAATCGGGCCCGCCTTTCGGAATCTGACAAAAATCACAAATCCCAAACACCCATTCCAATACAAGTCCAAAATATATAAGTTTCATCCAAAATCAACTTCGAATCGGGGTTCAAATCTCAATTATTCATTTTCCAAAAGTTGTATAAAACATTCCCAAATTTCTCTTTTAAATCCAAGCTTTTAGGTTTAGAAATCTATGAAAAATCATGATATAAAGTCAAATCCATGTGTAAATTACTTATCTCCAATGATTTGGTGAAATATCTCTTCACAATCTCCCACTTTCGAAGTCTAGGGCTCAAAATATAATAATATGGATAAAATCCTGAAATTCCAACTTAAAGTAGTCTACCTAAGCCTATGCATCGCAATCGCGGGACTACATCGCGATCGGGAATGCCAAAAACTCCCCAGCTCAAAACTAACCTTCGTGAATGTGACCATGTACCAGTTAAGGCTACACAAATGCATCACCACTCACGCGATTGCGAAGGAAAATCATCCTGCCGACCCCATAGTTATGCGATCGCTAAACCTCATGCGTTTACGCGTAACACTGGACCCCCATCTCTATGTGAACACATACTGTAACTCACGAATGCGAAGAGTAAAAATGCCAGCCAACCTCTCCCACTTCGCAATCACGACCAACCCTCCGTGATCGCGAAAAAGGAGCTTTGCACTAGAAAAAGAGCAGTTCTAACAAGGGAGATTGGTCCGCAACCACCCCAAAACACACACCGAGCCCTCGGGACCCCGTCTAATCATGTTAACTAGTTATAATACCTAATACAAACTTATCCAAATGCTAAAAACACAATGAATAACATCAAAACTAAGAATCGATGATCAAAACACATGTTGAGCTTCTCTTAAGTTCATTAACTTCCAAACTTCGAACCAAGGGTCTGACTAAAGTCTAGCCAATCCAGATTAAACCCAAACTTTACACACAAGTTCCAAATGACAAAAAGAACCTATTCCAAACTCCAAGACAAAAAACCAAATTCGATAACCTCGAAGTCAAACCCCCGGTCAAACCTATGAACTCTCTAATCCTACAAATTATCAACTTTCGACAAATAGAACCAAAACATTCTAGGAACCTCCAAATCCAATTTCGATCATATGCCTAAGTCTAAAATCACCATATGAACACCTATTGTAGCCATCAAAACACCAATTCGGGGTCGTTTACACAAAAGTCAAACCTCGATCAACTCTTACAACCTAAGCTTTCAAAAATGACACTAAGTGTTCCAAATCGATCCCGAACCTTCCTAAAGCCATATCAATCATCCCCGCCAGTCACAAAATAACAAACACGCATATGGAAACCTTCAAGTAGGAAAATGAGACTCCAATACACATAATGACCGATCAGGTATCTATATTCTCCCCCTCTTAAACAAACATTCATCCTCGAACGAGTTTAGAAATATACCCGGAATGCCAAAATGATGAGGATATTTTCTCTGTGTATCATGCTCGGTCTTCCAAGTCACCTCCTTGACATGTTGACCTCTCCACTGGACTTTTACTATTAAAATATCCTTCAACCTCAACTTCTTAACCTGCCTATCCAATCCTCCTCAAAATCCATGTTCTTATCCAACTGTACCAACCTAAAATCTAACACATGTGACTGATCTCATGATACTTCCTAAGCATGGAGACATGAAAAATCGGATGAACTCCCAAAATGCTAGGTGGCAAAGAAAGCATGTAAGCCACCTTACCCACTCTCTCCAAAACCTTAAATGGACCAATGTACAGAGGGCACAACTTGCCATTCTTCCCAAACCTCATCACGCCCTTCATAGGAGAAAGTCTGAGAAGAACCCTGTCACCCTCCATGAAAGCTACATCAGAAACCTTCCTATCAACATAACTCTTTTATGTGGACTGCGCTGTACAAAGCCGCTACTGAATCAACTTCACCTTCTCCAAAGTATCACAAACCAGATCAGTGCCCAATAACCTAGCTTCCCCAAGCTCAAACCAACTAACCGGGAAATGATATCACCTCCCATATAAGGCCTCATACAGGGCCATCTGGATACTATATTGATAGTTGTTGTTATAGGTGAACTTTGCTAACGGTAGAAACGGATCCCACTGGCTTTCGAAATCGAAGGCCCAGCATCTCAATATATCCTCCAAGATCTAAATAGTTCGCTCAGACTACCAGTCCATTTGAGGGTGAAATGTAGCACTCAACGCAACTTGCGTGTCCAACTCACGCTATATGGCTCTCCAAAAATATGATATAAACTGAGTGCCTCGATCTGAGATGATAGACACAGGCACACCATGCATGCGGATAATCTCTCTAAGATAAATACGAGCCAACTACTCAGAAGTGTAGGAAGTCATGACCGGAATGAAATGTGCATACTTGGTCAGTCTATCCATAATGGCCTACACATCATCGAATCTCCTCAAGGTCTGTGGCAACCCAACCATAAAATCCATAATGATGCGCTCCCACTTCTACTATGATTTATCTAACCTTTGAAGCCAACCACACGATCTCTGATGTTCATACTTGACATGCCGACAGTTCAAATACCGTGCAACATACTCAACAATGTCCTTCTGTATTCTTCTCCACCAATAATGCTACGTAAAATCATGATACGTGTTCGTAGCACCTGGTTGAGTAGAATACCATGAACTATGAGCCACCTTAAGGATCAACTCCCTCAAACCATCCACCATAGGAACACAGATCTGACACTGAAGCCTCAATACCACATTATCACCAATAGTCACCTCCTTAGCACCACCTCATTCTACCGTATCCTTAAGTACAAGCAAGTGGGAATTATTACTAGACTCCGAAATATCCAACCTCAAGAATCTGTTGGCTAAAACCTGAACATCCATAGCTAATGGCCTCTCTACAGCTTTAATGAATGCCAAACTTCCCATACTCTTCGCCTTTCTACTCAAGGTGTTAGCTACCATAATGGACTTCCCCGAATGATAAATAATGGCGATATCATAATCCTTCAACATCTCCAACCATCTTCGCTGCCTCAAATTCAAATCTTTCTATTTAAACAGATGCTGGAGACTCCAATGATCTGTATACACCTAAAAAAACATGCCATCTAAGTAATTCCTCTAAATCTTAAATGCGTGTACAATAGAAGCTAACTTCAAATCATGCACCAGATAGTTTTTCTCATAGGGCTTCAACTATCGCATCTCATAGGAAATCACCTTACTTTTTTGCATCAATACAGATCCAAGACCAACCCTAGAAGCATCACATAAACTGTGTACGACCCCGATCTTGAGGGCAATACTAAAATTAGAGTCGTAGTCAATACCGTATTGACCTTATGAAATCTCTCCTCTCACTCGTTAAACTACCTGAACGGAGCACCCTTCTGAGTTAACTAAGTAAATGGGCTGCAATAGATGAAAACCCCTCTACAATGCGACGATAATACCCAGCCAAGCCTAAGAAACTCCTGATCTCAGTAGCAGTAGAAGGTCTGGGCCAACTCTGAACTGCTTCAATCTTCTTCGGATTCACTTTAATCCCATAACTAGATACCATGTGGCCTAAGAATGCCACCGACTCCAGCCAAAATATACACTGAGAGAACTTAACATACAACTTCTTCTTCCTCAAAATCTGAAGCATAGTACACCAAGATATTATCAATGAACACTATGACAAAAGAATCCAAATAAGGCTAGAACATACTATTCATCAAATGCATGAAGGCTACTGGGGCATTAGTCAAACCAAAAAACATCACCAAAAACTCATTTTGCCCATAATGAGTCCAGAAAGTCGTCTTAGGAATGTCCGAAGCCCTGATCTTCAACTTGTGATACCTCGATCTCAAGTCAATCTTTGAGAACACTCTACCACCCTGAAGCTGGTCAAATAAATCATCAATGTGAGGCAATGTATATATGTTCTTGATGGTAAACTTCTTCAATTTCCTGTAGTCAATACACATCCTCATGGAAGTATCCTTCTTATTCACAAACAACACCGATGCTCCACACGATGATACATTAGGCCTGATGAACCCCTTATCCAACAACTCTTGCAACTGCTCTTTCAATTTCTTCAACTCTACTAGTTCCAAGCGATACGGTGGAATAGATATGGGCTGAGTACCCGACCCCAAGTCAATACCAAATTCAATATCCTTATCAGGTGGCATGCCCGGTAGATCTGCTGGAAACACATCTGGAAACTTCCTCACTACCGGAACTTACTCAATAGTAGGAGTATCAACACTAACATCTCTCACAAAGGTTAAGTATGCAAAATACTCCTTCTCAACCATTCGCCGAGCCTTCAGAAATGAAACCACCCTACTATAAGTATACATAAAAGAACCATTCCATTCCAACCTTGGAAACTCTGGCATAGACAACTTCACAGTCTTAGTGTGTCAATCAAGAATAGCATGACACTAAGATAACCAATACATCCCTAAGATCACATCAAAATCCACCATACTAAGCAATACGAGATTAATATTAGTTTCATATCCCTAAATGGTAACCAAACAAGACTGATTAACTCGATCTCCCACAATAGATTCACTAATAGGTGTAGATATATGAATAAGAAAATCAAGAGAATTATGGGGAAATCCAAATATAATGCAAATAATGGTAACACATAGGAATATGTAGAACCAGGATCAAACATAATTGATGTTCCCTGTGACAGACTGAAATGATACCTGTAATAACTACTCCCTCTGTTTTAATTTAAATGGCACACTTTCCTTATTAGTCCGTTACAAAAATAATGACATATTATTCAACCTTAAACTTTTCATTTTACCAATTTTACCCTTAATGAAAAGCTTTTATAACCGCACAAACGTCATGGCCTCACAAAGCTTTTACTCCTTAAGCTTTTAAGACCATAAGTTTCAAAAGCCTTTTTTTCTTAAACTCTGTGCCGAGTCAAACTACCTCATCTAAATTGAAACGGAGGGAGTACATCAGAAGCCTCAACCTCGGGTCTATCCAAAAAAGCATAGCAGCGAGCTTGACCTCCGCCTGTTTAACCTCTGCCTTGAGGATGAACCCTGACTGCTTGAGCTCCCCCTCTAGCTGGTAATGCTGGTGGTGTAGAAACTGGAATTGGAGCCACTGCCTGAGAACCCTGATGTTCTGCACCTCTACCACGCCTGGGGAAATTCCTCTTGATATGCCCTACCTTTCCATACTCAAAACAACCTCAAGATGAGAATCATTTTTGAATTTAAGGCTACCTTTGATAACCTGAGTACCCACTAGAAAAATCATGGATCAAAGGTGTACAGTAGAAACTCTATGTTGGCAGTGAACTGAATGAAGACTGAACTGGAGCGCCATGAGCGGGATGACAATTTGAAGGTAATGGCCTTCTAGGATGGCCTATCCTATAATGATCCCTACCTCTAGATGAGGTACCACTGAAACTGCCAGAATATCGGTGCTTCTTGCCCCTCGCTACCATAGCCTCCCTTTCCTGACCCAGAACAAGCTCAATCTTGTGTGCTATCTCCATAGCCTAAAGGAATGTAGGATCGGCCTCTGCCTCCCTAGCCATAGAAATCTTGATACCAAAATTTGACCCTTCAATGAACCTCTTCACCATCTCAATCTCGGTGGGGATCAGATAAGCTACATGACGGGATAGCTTTGTGAATCTCATCTCATACTATGTCACAGACATGTGACCCTACTAAAGGTGCTCAAACTAACCACGCATTTCCTCCCTCGCCGTGAGGGGAATAAACTTCTCTAAGAAAAGAAGTGAGAACTAAATCCATGTGAGTAGAAGTGACGTGTTGGCCTGCTACTCTCATATGACTACCACCACCTCTTGGATGGCCCCTGAAGCTGAAAAGTAGTAAATGCTGCCCTATTGAACTCCACCAAACTAAGATTCCGTAGAATCTCCTGACATCCATCAATGAAATACTGTGCATTTGCCAAAGGATCACCATCCTGAATCGATTAGACCTCTTCTGATCCTTCTCAGACATACGGCCTCCACTACCGACATAATAAAAACTGCGAGAGGAGGTCCCCAATCTATACTACTCCTGGAATCTGATAAGCAGGAATAACCTACTTAGTAGTGTGATTAGCATTAGTCAGTTCCCCTCCCACGGCCTGAGAAGTAGTTGGTGCCACAGAAAGTACTCAGGTCTGTGACAAACCCTTCACAAGACCAACCAATCGAACAAGGGCATCCTGAAGTACGAGGGTAGAAATAAAACCCTAAGACCTGAACTGGTCCAACTGGATCACCTTTCTCAAACACTTGCTCCTCAACCGGAGCTATTGGTGGCTCCACATCGGCCTCCTTAGTAGGGGTTCTAATTTCAGCACAGGCTCCATCCCTGCCTCTGTTGTTTACCATGGCTCTAGCTTGAGGGGACGGTGCCTGCCCAACTACTCCCGAGGAACGTTTTCTCACCATTTGAGAGAGAATAGAAAGGATAAGAATTTAAATTCAAATCAATAAAGCCACACGATAGGAATGAAAGAAGGGCAGTATCCTAAATCTTGTAGCCTCTCAGAGATAAGTACAGATGTCTCCGTACTAATCAACGAGACTCTACTAGACCTGCTCGTGACTCGTGAGACCTACACAACTTAGAACTCTGATATCAAGTTGTCACGACCCAAAATTCCACCTCAAGGCCGTGATGACGCCTAGCAGAACTTGCTAAGCAAGCCAACTTAGAATCAACAAATAAAATCCATTTCATTATTTAAAGAGATATATAACAATTAGAGATGTAAATGGTCTTAAAACAGTAATAATATCTGATAAAACTCAAGCACGCCCTACATATGGCCAATATAGTATGCTCCCAAGAATAGGTGGCACAATTACACGAGCAAGCTACCAAAATGAGATCCAGTATGTATACACGTCTGGTTGTTTGAAATAAACTTAGATAGAAATATAAAAGGAACAAGGACTCGGGAACTGTGAAGTAGATCTGTGAAGTGCAACTCACTCTAAACTCTCCGTGAAACCTCTTAGCTCAATCGGGAATCTCTACTAGGACCCACCTAAGGATCTGCACAAAAATATGTGTTAGAAGGTAGTATGAGAACACCACAATCAGTACCTAGTAAGCATCAAGTCTAACCTCGAAGAAGTAGTGGCGAGGCTAGATGCATTTGAATACTTACCGCGCAAGTGTAAAACTTAATTAAGAACTTAAACAGTTAGTAATATCATGAAATAATAAGAGTCGTATCTATCAATAGTTTAAAAGTATTAAGCGTGTTTTTTTAGTACAGAAATAACCATAACGCTTCTCAAATATAATATTAAAAGGTAGCATGCTCAAATAGCAGAGTCGGGGTTCCCAACTAGTATATAATGATGCCAAATAACAATTAACAATCAAATGAGTACTTATAAATGTGTTGATACTCTTAATTCATGCTCAAACCGGTATGAGATCCATGTACCTCAATACACAATCCATGTATCTACATAACCCGATACAAAATTCATGTATCAACTGGGTGCAAAATTCATGTACCGACCACACTCACATGGCCGAGGGTAACATGGGTAATCACCTGAATCCCGAGGGACGGATCCAAATTCAAGCGCAAAAACGGCCATAATAGCTTCCCTCATAAATCAATATCTCATCATCATGTCCAATGTGCCACAATTGTATCTCATCCGCATGCTTAATATTCGTGCGAAATTCCTCAGTCCAAATCACATATCCATTATTCAAAATGTCTGTATATGCTCAAGAATTATAGATAAAAGGTGCACAAGGACTTAATAAATATCATACCTATATGTGCTCATGAAACCTCTTTGTGACTACGGATAATTAGGCAATTTAGCATATCAAGAATAAGTTCTCATGCCTTCACAATTAATCACAAGCCTGGGCATAATATCTAACATAAATAAGAGAGCAATAGTAGTCACATAAGTCAAATAAATCATGAATCAAATGAGCACGTAGACAAAATAAGGCATACAATAATCCAATTCTACCCCGATCATAATATAAACTTTATAAATGCTTATATACTCTCCACCACGTATATACACTTCTCCCAATACCTTAAACACATATAAAACGAGTCAAATTCTAGGAATTTATCTCTTAACAAGGTTAGCTAAGACACTTACCTCCACTCGGTAGCCTAAAATTCGCAAAACAAAATACCAAATCCTCAAAACTCCAACCCCAAACCGCTCGAATCTAGTCAAATATAAACCAATAATATCAAACAAAGCCATTGAAATCTAGCCTAATCAATAAAGACTGAAGCTTTAATCAATTACACAAAGTCAGCCAACAATTCAACTCGGACCCATCTCTCGGAACCCAACTCATAAATCCCGAATATACATTCCGATACGAGTTCAAATATATAAGTTTTTATCCAAAACCGACTCCAAATTGGGCTTCAAATCTCAATTATTCATTTTCCAAAAGTTTTACCAAAAACTCCCAAATTTCTCTTTAATATCTATGCTTTTAGGTATAGAAATCTATAAAAAAAAAACAAATTATTATATAAAGTCAAATCCAAGTGTAAATTGCTTACCTCCGATGATATAGTGAAATAGCTCTTCTAAATCTCTCACTCTCGAAATATACCCGTTCAAAGTATGATAATGTTGGTAAAAATACCAAAATTCCAACTTAAAGTGGTCTGCTCACGCCTATGCATCGCAATCGCAGGACCTACATCGCGATCACGAAGACCAAAAAACCTTAGCTTAATACTGTTCTTAGAGAACATGAAGTCACGCACGTGAACGCGACCATGTACCAGTTAAGCCTACGCGAATTCATCACCACTCACGCGATCCCGAAGGCAAATCCTCCTATTGACCCCAAACTTACGCGATCACGAAACCTCACGCAAAACGCGTAACACTGGATCCCCATCTATACGCGAACACGTCCTGTAACTCGGGAATGGGAAGAGTAAAAATTGCAACCTGCCTCTCTTACTCCGTGACGGCGACCAAACTCTGCAATCACGAAGAAGGACCTATAAGGGAAATTGGGCTAAAGCTATCTCGAAACATACCCGAGCACTCCGGGACCCCGTCCAGTCATGTCGATCAATTCTAATACCTAATCCAAACTTATCCAAATGCTCAAAACATAACAAATAATATTAAAACCAAGAATCGACAATCAAACCTTATGGAGAGCTTCTCTTAAGTTCATTTACTTCCAAACTTCGAACGAAGAGTCTGATTCAAACCTAATCAATTCCGATTAAACTCAAACTTTGTACACAAGTCCCAAATAACAACTATTACAACCTCCGAAACTAAAAATCCGAATCCGATAATCTCGAAGTCAACCCCTAGTCAAACCTATGAACTCTTCAATCCTATAAATTGCCAACTTTGGGCAAATAACACCCAAACATCCTAGGAACCTCCAAATTAAATTATGAACATATGCTTAAGTCCTAAATCACCATACAAAACTATTAAAACCATTAAAACACCAATCCGAGGTTGTTTACACAAAAGTCAAGCCTCAATCAACTCTTATAACTTAAGCTTCCAAAAATAATACTAAGTGTTCCAAATTACTCCTGAACCTATACTAAATATTCCAAATCACTGACGAACCTTCCCAATGCCAAACCAATCATTTCTGCCAGTCACAAAACAATAAAAATTCATATGGCATGTATTACATAGGAAAATGCAGCTCAAATACATAAAATAATCGGCCAAGTCGTTACACTAGGCTTCTCGGAAAATATCATCCAGTTGCATATGGTCGAAGAAATGCAACTGACGAACCAAATCATCTCGATGGAAAATTTGTATTTTTTTATAGAATTAATCCCAATAAATTTTATTGACTGAATCAAATTATTTATGGCTAGATTCTATGCGTTTGGAGGCCAATTCACGAGGCAAAAGCATAGTGGAATAAAGAATTACACGGCTTGAGGTAAGTAACAATTCTAAATTTGGTCCTGAGGGTATGAAACTGCAAATTAAGTGTTATATGATTGGTTTTGAGGTGACGCGTGTGCTAGGTGAAGGGTGTGTGGGCGTGCACCATAGGAATTATGACTTGATCAAATTCCATGAAATTGTGTAGTTGAATAATCTATTGTTATCTGTACATTCTCCATGTAGTAGAGAAATTGAACCACAAATCATATTTAGATTATGTGGTGGAACTGCAGGGACCCACAGAGGTCGTGTACCTGTTGAACTATCTACTTAATTGTTGTTTTGTACTCAGTCACATTTTACTTGTTTATTTTATCTCAGTCTTTATTGTTCATTATTGATGCATCATATCATTGTTGTTTGGGCTGATTTTTCATGATTATTGAGAGCCCGAGAGCCTGGAGAGATTCATGACTGAGTGAGGTCGAGGGCCTGTGTAATGCCCCGTAAATTGTTGCCAAGAAATATAAGGTTTTGTGGTGCCAAGGTAGGCTAATGTATTGTATTTTCGGACATTTTGTATTGAACAGTGCGTTGGGGATTTGAATCATTTCGACCTCGCAAAACCAGGTCTGTAGCTTGCTAGACCGTGCTATATCCCTCGCGAAGCCAGGTCTGTAGTGTGCTAGACCGTGCTATATCCCTCGCAAAGCCTGGTATTTATCTCGCTATAGAGATCGCAAAACCTGGTATTTAGCTCGCTACAGAGCTCGCAAAGCCTGATATGTAGCTCGCTACAGAGCGTGCCTAGCCTGGTCGGTGGCCCGGTCCCGAAATTTGGAGGGTTCATTCTTCTATCTTTGTAACCCGACCCTATCTCGTTAAATAGACACAAACGACCATTTTTGAAGGAAATATCTGATATGTTTAGAGAGAGGAAGTGACCTAAAGTGAGAGGAGAAATTCCTAAGCTAATTGTTCATCAAAATCTTGCTCAAGCCTTGAAATTCAACAAGAAAGCTCACAAGATCTTCACCTAAGAGGTAAGGTTCTAACCCCATCTTTCAATTTCGAGTTTGGGTAGAATATGGGTGATTGAGAGTATGATACTTGGGTATGAGAGTATTATTTATACATGCATATACCAATAAGATTTGTGAGTAGATTGTTGAGTGTAAATGGGCAAAGAGTGGGTTGTGGAGTGAAAGAAATCTTATGGAAGAACCTTGTAATCAAATTTGCACACTTAGTGTTTGATGAAATGCTTAAATGAGGTGAACCCACGAATATCTTCCTAATTATGGTTCACTTTTGTTATGTTTTTAAATAGATTGAAGTTGATAGGATTTCGGGAACCTCATAGTAATGTAAGGAAAGCTCAAGAAATATTGGAGCCTTGCGGAGGTCAATTCACGTGAGAAAGCTATTTTGGAATATCGGTCTAACTTCAAAAACGTAAGTATCTTGCCTAACCTTGAGTGGGGGAATTACCCCTTAGGCATCGAGTCTTATGTGTCATTTGTGAAATGTGAAAAGCCGTGTACGCGAGGTGACAAGTATGTACTCGGGCTTATATGTGCAAAGATTATTGGGATAAAGTCTTAGGCATTTTTGTGTAGTAAATTAGATAATTGTTGGCATTTATTAAATCCTCTATTTTCCATGCCTCAATCCTTGCTTGTGGAATTTGTTTTTATATGATAATTTGGTGTAATTATCACTTGAATTTTTATGTAAATTCCGTGAGTTTGTTGATTTTATATTTCCTGGAAATAATTATATTATGGATTTTCCATCTGCATATAATTATTTAAATAAGTTTAAATTGAGGCGTTAATATAATTATCAAGAATGTGGATTAATGAACGTGTTGCCCTATACTGAGTTATTGTTTTTTATCTAAGTTGTTGTTGTTCTTGAGGTTTGTGTACCTTCTATGGAGCCTTAGGCTACTTGCTGTGAATTTAAGAGAATTTGTTGTATCTTAAAAATTGGTTGTTACCTACGGGCCAATTGTGATATGAATTGTTGTATTGTGTTGTCGTAATAATATTCCGAGTAAATTGTTGTGTAATTTGAGTTATTATTATGAGGACATAAGGGTGGCATTCCACTGTTAGCATTACATGGGTATAAGGATGGAATTTCTCTGTGGTTATGTGTGTTGGAATATTGTCTGGGCGGAGTGATAAGGGTGGCTATTAATAGGAGCGAAAAGAGTGGCTATAGGAGCGATAAGGGTGTCTATTGATATTGTCAGGGCGGAGGGATAAGGGTGGCTATTATTATGGAGTGATACAGGTGGCTATAGGAGAGATAACGGTGGATATTGTCAGGGATGATACATGGTGATATTGGATTATTTTGTTGGTGATTTTTATATGATGTGATTTTTCACGGTATTTATTTTTATCTCTTGTGCAACTTATCTTGTTGTTGGTTATTTGATAATAGTCTTATTCATGATGAAATTGTGAGCCTGTGGCTATTGTCGAGTGGATTATATATTGGCACGTGAACTGTCCGTGCAGATGTGATATGAAATATGGGCACGAGGTGCGAGGGAAATATAATGATTATGTTATTGGCACGTGAACTTTCCGTGCAGATGTGATATGAAATGTGGGCACGAGGTGCCATTGAAATATAATGATTATGTTATTGGCACGTGAACCGTCCGTACATATGTGATATGAAATGTGGGCACGAGGTGCCATTGAAATATAATGATTATGTTATTGGCACGTGAACCGTCCGTACATATGTGATATGAAATGTGGGCACGAGGTGCCAGGAAAATATAATAATTTTTATTATTGACACGTGAGTTGTTCGTGCGGTGTTAACAAAAATATGGGCACGAGGTGCAGTGAAAATATGAAAGTGGGTTGAAACCTGTATTTTATGATTATGAAACGAGGTGTCACAAAGTGAATTTTATTCCAAAGAATTATATTCAAAAGATATTTATTTGAAAGGAGTATATTTGCAATATTTTTATTTGATAGAGTTTTATTTTCAAAGGATATTTATTCTAAAGAAATATATTCAGAAAGTATTTATTCGAAAGAATTATATGTGAAAGATTTATATTTGAAGGACTTGTTTTATTGGTTGTACTTGTGTTTCTTATTTGTTTGAGTAATAATTATGATGTTCTTGTTGCCTTGCTGTTTACATCACAGGTTGATTGTTGTTTCTATTACTGCCATTTATTTTTCATTATTTTTGTATACTATATTGCACAGGTTAATAGACTAGTGAGTGTATTGACTGTACCTCGTCACTAGTCCACCAAGGTTAGTCTTGATACTTACTGGGTACCGATTGTGGTGTACTCATACTACACTTCTGCACATTTTTCTGCAGAGCCAGGTATTAGAGATATCGAACTCAGGCATATTTAGTGTGTTGATCGCAAGGATTCAAGGTTGAGCTGCTTGGTCGTCGCAGTTCCTTGGAGTCTTTATATTTTATTGTACTGTCAACCTTTATTCGAACAATATTGTATATTCGATCCTTGAGATCATTACATGTATCCAGTTAGAGTTCGTGACTCAGTATAACCAGTCTTGGAAGGTTTTTATATTTGTTTTTGCCTTTGGTTTCGACACATATATTAAATTATATGTTTAAAAAAAGGGCTTGAAATGAAATTGAAATCGGCTTACCTAGTCTTAGAGACTAGGTGCCATCACGACGCATGAGGTGGGATTTTGGGTCGTGACAGCCTGATTGTAAGATATTATATTATAGCACATGAGTTATCCATGTGGATCCATATATTATACTATAGCACGTGAGTTGTCCGTGCAGCACGTGAGTTGTCTGTGCGGATCCAGATATTATACTATAGCATGTGAGTTGTCTGTGCAACACGTGAGTTGTACGTGCAGATATAAATATTGATACTATAGCACGTGAGTTGTCCGTGCAGCACGTGAGTTGTCTGTGCGGATCCAGATATTATACTATAGCATGTGAGTTGTCTGTGCAACACGTGAGTTGTACGTGCAGATATAAATATTGATACTATAGCACGTGAGTTATCCGTGCAGCATGTGAGTTGTCCTTGCGGATTATAGTGCTTGATCTGTACGAGCCTCTCCGGAGTCTGTACACACCCTCAGTGAGTGCAGGTACCTACTAAGTGTTAGTGTTGAGTGTTGAGTGAATGGAATGGTTGAGTGATTGTGGTCCTGAGAGGATGCATTTGATTTCATTATTATTGCACTTCAGTTGTCATATATCATTGTTTTGGAAATTTCTGAGAGATATTATCTTATGATTCAGTTGAACTTGACATGAAATTACTGTTTTGGCCTCAAATGTTGAACTTGAAAGCATGCCTACCTTATTATATTGGAAATTACTATAAATGGTCTCATATGTGAAGCTCGTCACTACTTTCAGTTCATTATTTAGTATTTTTACTTGCTGAGTTGGTTGTACTCATACTACACCCTGCATCTCGTGTGCAGATCCAAGTACTTCTGGACACGACAGTTGCTAGTTCTCGGAGTTTTATCTGTTGGAGATTATTGAGGTAGTTGTTTGGCGTCCACAAACCTTGATTCTCTTTCCTTTCAGTTTTTGTACTGTTCTATATTTTCAGACAGTGTTTTTAGCAGTCAGACTTTGTTATCATTTAGATGCTCATGTATTCAGTGACACCGGGTTTTGGCAGTGTATTTATATCCAGTATTTGTGGGACTTTCTCCTAAACTTAATTATCATGTTTTCTGTATTTAAAAGAAATTATGGGTTATTGATGTTGTCGGCTTACCTAGTATTGAGATAGGCGTCACCACAGCGAGAAATTATTTTGTGTCGTGACATGTATCTAATAGAGGGATAGAAGTAAACTTAGCATAAATCAAGGCCATTAAATACATAGACGATATGTTAAATAGCAAGAAGGAAGTGCAAAGATTAATAGGCTGAAGCAGACCTTCCTTGCTATTCGTATCCCGATTAACGGAGCAGTTCCACTAATTATTCTTAGTCCAAAAAAGCAAAAGAATTTCGAGTGGACCCCAAAATGTTAGCAAACATTGAGGGATTTAAAAACTATTTTTCAAACCCACCATTACTGGTCAAACCCCAAGAAGGAGAGAAAATGTTGAACTACCTAACGGTATCTGATGTTTTGGTAAGTGCAGTGCTGGTACGAGAAGCAAAAGATATGCAATCCCAATTTGTTAAATCAGCAAAAACTATTATACACTGAAACTAGATATCCTTACTTAGATAAGTTAGCTAACACTCATAGCAGCCGCCCATAAATAAAGACCTTACGTTCAGTATCATCCTATCTCTATAGTTACCACTTTCTTGTTACGGAGTATCCTACACAAGACGGATCTCTCGAGATGACTTGCCAAATAGGCAGTCGAGTTTAGTGTATATGACATTTCATATCAATCCTATATTTCCATCAAGTCATAAGTCTTAACCGACTTTTTCATCGATTTCAATACAGGTATATTTTGCAAAGCGGAAAAGTAAGCGATCATTGCTTCCAGGACGATTTCAGAAACTATCCATTCCCAAATTAACTGTAGTCTAGGAAGCTAATATAAAAACTCAAAGCTCTTGCACTAACCTATGATCTTATTAAAAACAAATAGGTTATAATTCACAATAATTGACTCAACCCTAAATAACTAAAGAACTCCAGCCGCTTCGTCTTATGGGACTAGTTCTTCCGTTGAGCAGCTTGAATCCTTGAAAGTACCTTCTTTCCAAGTTTTGTTATTTTCTTTAAGTGATTCTATGCTAGTGTGAAATAGTGGTAGTTCTGAAATAGAAATAACGCGACACTTTATATAGGAGTACAGTTAACCGAAATTACTTTCCAAGTTAGGCTCCAAAACCTAAGGTAATTGGGTCACATCAATAAGGAAAACAAATCGTAAAAGGATTCGAGTCTGATTTTCCTTTACCAACTCCTTCACGCGTCTTCCTTCCCATGCAAATATTCCCAAAATGGATCTTTCCATGTTGGGCACAAATTTCTCAAGCCAATATTTTCCTTTTAGGTAATGATCACACTTTTCTAACTTTAGCCGGAATTGATTTTCCAATCCTGCTTGCACTAGGAGACATCCTTCAGCTCAAATCATTAGGCTTCAAATAACATGGTTCTTTTGTAAACGTTTGTCAGTCATCAAAACTAATTTAGCTCAGCTCACCAAGCAATAGGTAAGGTGGCTACCCTTAGCTGAATGTCACAACCCAAATTCTAACATGTCGTGATGGCGCCTATCACGAAACTAGGCAAGACGAAACTCTCAGTAAACTATAATTTATTTTAAGTTTGAAAATATAATATTTAAAAAATATCCACAAATCTTACAAATACCGATACAACCACTATCAAGACCTGGTGTCACTGAGTACATGAGCATATAATATGATTACAAGTCTGGAAAATACGGTCTATAATAGTCTGAAACCAAACACAGTAAACAAGGAGATAGAGAAGAAGAGACAAGGTCTGCGAAACACGACAGCTACCTCTGAATCTCCGAAAAGTCAACTATGCGAAAGAATCAATACCCGCTATGTCCGGAAATACCTGGATCTGCACACGAAGTGCAGGGTGTAGTATGAGTAAGCAAGTAACACTAATAAATAAAGAACTGAAGATAGTGATGAGCTACACATTTATAGATCACTTTCAGTATTTCCAATAAAGAATAAACATGTTTTCAAATCCGGCAGTTTAAGTCAAATCAATTTTATACAGTTCAAATTCATGTAATCCGAATATAAATCCTTTAGAGATTTTAAGACAATGACAGATACCAACCAAGTGCAACAACAAATGCAAAGCAAATACAACCTCTCATGCAACAGTCACTCAACTCATCACAACAGCTCAACCACTCGACTCTCGGCTCTCAACACTCACACTCAACGGGTACCCGTGCTCACTGGGGGTGTACAGACTCCTGAGGGGCTCCTACAGCCCAAGCACTATAATCTACACAGACAACTCAAATGTTGCACCGACAACTCACGTTCCATAGTATAAATATCTGGATCCGCACAGACAACTCACGTGCTGTACGGACAACTCACATGCTATAGTATAATACAAGGATCCGCACGGACAATTCACGTGCTGCAAGGAAATCTCACGTGCTATAATATAATAGCTCACAATCAGGCCCTTGGCCTCACTCAGTCACAAATCTCTCCAGTCTCCCGGGCTCTCAATAATCAAGAAATCAGCCCAAACAACAATGATATGATTCATCAATAATTAACAATAGAGACTGAGATAAAATAAACAAGTAAACTGTGACTGAGTACAAAACAACAATTACGCAGGTAGTTCAACATGTACATGACATATGTGGGTCCCAACAGTACCAACATATAGCCTAAACATGGTTTATAACATAATTTGTAGTCAAATCTCTATAAAACAGAGAGAGCATATAGCTAGCAACAAGTTATACAACTTTACAGTTTCACGGAATGGACCAAGTCCCAATTCCTACGGTGCACGCCCACACGCCCATCACCTAGCATGTGCGTCACCATCTAAATACTCACATAATCCAATAATCCGGGGTTTCACACCCTCAGGACCAGATTTAACACTATTACTTACCTCAAACCATGAAATGCTTTATTTTGCAATAGCTTTTCCTCGTGAATTGGCCTCCAAACGCCTCGAATCTAGCCACAAATAATTCGATTCAGTCAATAAAATTTATTGGAATAAATTCCATAAGAAAATGCCAATTTTTCATAAATAAAATTTAGCTCAAAAATCGCCTGTGGGGTCCACGTCTCCGAACCCGAAAAAAGTTATAAAATATGAATGCCCATTCAACCACGAGTCTTACTATACCAAAATTACTAAATTCTGATAACAATTAAATGATAAAAACAACCATGGATTCGGGTAATTTAGCCATATTGAGTTAAGAACACTTATCCAGTTGTTTTCTCTAAACATCTCCCAAATATCGCCTCAATCAGAGCTCTAAATCGTTAAAAATGGAGAGCTCTCTACCCAGTTATTTGCTCTACATGATTCCGAACATTTCTACGAGATCGCGAAGAACAGTTTTCCACAGCTCAGATTTAACCCTACCAGATCGCGGACTTTCCCACACGACTGCGATGCACAACATCACTGACCTACGGGATCGCGGACTCGTCTATGCGATCGCGAAGCATAAAACTCAGCAGCCCTCAACTAACTTTATGCGATCGCGGATATGCCCACGCGATCGCGAAGCACAAAAACTCTACTGACCAACTAAGCCTACGCGATCGCAGATGCATCCACGTGATCGCGTATAAGAAAATCAGATACAGATATCAGAAAATTCCAGCAGTTGTTTAAGTCCAAATGTTGAATCTTTAACCATCCGGAACTCACCCGAGTCCCTCGAGACCTTAACCAAATACACCAACAAGTCCTAAAATATCATACGAACCTAGTCGAACCCTTAAATCACCTCAAACAACGCTAAAACCACGAATCATACCCCAATTCAAGCCTAATGAACTTTGAAATTTCAAGTTTCTACAAACGACTCCGGAACCTATCAAATCACGTCTGATTGACCTCAAAATTTGCACACAAATCATAAATGACATAATAGAAGTATTCCAATTTTCAGAATCGTATTCCGTCCTCGATATCAAAAAGTCAACCCCCCGGTCAAACTTCCCAAAAATTCAACTTTCGGCATTTCAAGCGAAATTCCACTACGGACCTCAAACAATTTTCCGAACACGCTCCTAAGTCCAAAATCACCATACGGAGCTACTGGAATTATCAAAATTCAAATCTGAGGTCGTTTACACATAAATTCACATCCGGTCAACTTTTCTTACTTAAATTTTAAATTATGAGACTAAGTGTCTCATTTCACTCCGAATTCCTTCCGGGCACAAACCAACTAACCCGATAAGTCATAAATCAATTGTAAGGCATAAATTTAGCAGTAAATAAGGGAACATGGTTAAAATATTCAAAACGACCATCCGGGTCATTACATTCTCCCCTCTTAAACAAACGTTCGTACTCGAACGGGTTTAGAATCATACCTGGAGTCTCAAATAGGTGTGGATAGCTGCTCTGCATCTCCTACTCAATTTACCAAGTAGCTTCTCTAACTGGTTGGCCTCTCCACTGTACTTTCACTGATACTATGTTATTTGACCTCAGTTTGTGAACCTGCCGGTCTAAAATAGCCACCAGCTCCACATCATAAGTCAGATTACCGTCCAGTTGTACTGTACTGAAATCCAGAATGTGAGACGGATCCCCGACATACTTTCGAAGCATGGATACATGGAATACAGGATGAACACCTGATATACTAGGTGGCAAAGCAAGTTCATAAGCCACCTCTCCAATTTTCTTAAGTATCTCAAAAGGCCCAATATACCGAGGGCTCAACTTGCCCTTCTTCCCTAACCTCAACACACCATTCATGGGTGAAATATTGAGCAGAACCTTCTCCCCAACCATGTGAACAACATCATGAACCTTCCTATCGGCATAACTCTTCTATCTAGACTGCGCCGTGCGAAGCCGTTCCTGAATCACTTTGAGCTTCTCTAAAGCATTCTGAACCAAGTCAATACCCAATAGCCTAGCCTCACCCGGCTCAAACCAACCCACCAGAGAACGGCACCGTCTACCATACAAAGCCTCATATAGAGCCATCTGAATACTCGACTGATAGCGGTTATTGTAAACAAACTCCATGAGTGGGAGAAATTGATCCCAAGAACCCCCAAAATCAATGACAAAAGCGTGTAGCATATCCTCCAATATCTGAATGGTGCGCTCGGACTGTCCGTCCGTCTGAGGATGAAATGTTATACTCAACTGAACCTGTGTGCCCAATTCTCGCTACATTGCTCTCCAAAACTGTGATGTAAACTGCGTACCTCGATCTGATATGATGGACACTGGTACACCATATAGGCGAACAATCTCGCGAATATAAATCTCAGCCAACCACTTTGAAGAATAATTAGTACCAACTGAAATAAAATGTGCGGATTTGGTCAACCGATCTACAATCACCCAAACCACATCAAACTTCCTCAATGTCCGTGGAAGCCCAACTACGAAGTCTATGGTAATGCACTCCCATTTCCACTCCGGAATTTCAAGTCTCTAAAGTAATCCTCCCGGTCTTTGATGCTCGTACTTTACTTGTTGACAATTTAAACACCGAGCTACAAACCTAACAATATCTTTCTTCATTCGTCTCCACTAATAGTGCTGCCTCAAATCCTGATACATCTTCGCGACACCTGGATGAATAGAGTACTGCGAACTGTGAGCTTCCAGGAGAATTAGGTCACGCAAACCATCTACATTAGGAACACATAGCCTGCCCTGCATCCGTAATACATCATCATCTTCAATAGTGACTTCCTTGGCATCACCGTGCTGAATAATGTCCTAAAGGACAAGCATATGAGGATCATCATACTGGCGTTCTCTGATGCGATCATATAAAGAAGACCGAGAAACCACACAAGCCAAAATTGGATTCGGCTCGAAAACATCCAATCTAACAAACTGGTTGGCCAAGGCCTGAACATCCAAGGCTAAAGGCCTCTTTGCTACCGGTAAGTATGCTAAGCTACCCAAACTCTCTGCCTTACGACTCAAGGCATCAGCAACCACATTGACCTTTCCGGGATGATATAGAATAGTAATGTCATAATCCTTAAGAAACTCTAACCACCTCCGCTGCCGCAAATTAAGATCCTTCTGTTTAAACAAATGTTGTAGACTCTGATGATCGGTATATACCTCACACTGGACATCATACTAGTAATGCCGCCAAAATGTTATGGCATGAACAATGGCTGCTAACTCAAGATCGTGGACTGGATAATTTTTCTCATGTACCTTTAACTGTCTGGACGTATAGGCAATCACCCTACCTCATTGCATAAGCACTGCGCCGAGACCAATACGTGAAGTGTCATAATACACAGTATAAGACTCTAAACCTGTAGGCAACACCAATACTCGAGCTGTAGTCAAAGCTGNGTGGACTGGATAATTCTTATCATGTACCTTTAATTGTCTGGATGCATAAGCAATCACCCTACCATCTTGCATAAGCACTGCACCGAGACCAATACGCGATGCGTCACAATACACAGTATAAGACCCTGACCCCATAGGCAACACCATTATTGGAGTTGTAGTCAAAGCTGTCTTGAGCTTCTGAAAGCTCTCTTCACATTCATCTGACCACCTGAACGGACCACCTTTCTGGGTCAATTTAGTCATAGGTGATGCACTAGACGAGAAACCCTCCACGAAGCGATGATAATAACCGACCAAGCCTAGAAAACATCGAATCTCAGTAACTGAAGATGGCTTGGGCCAACTCTGAACTGCCTTTATTGTTTTCGGATCCACCTTAATCCCTTCACTGGACATTATATGTCCCAAGAATGCCACCGAACTAATCCAGAACTCACACTTAGAGAATTTGGCATAAAGTTTCTCCTCTCTCAGCCTCTGTAATACAATACCCCAAGTGTTGTGCATGCTCCTCCTGGCTACGTGAGTACACTAGAATATCATCAATAAATACCACTAAAAATAAATCAAGATATGGCTGGAATACACTATTCATCAAATGCATAAATGCTGCTGGGGCATTGGTTAGCCCAAAAAACATCACAAGAAATTCATTGTGACTATAACGAGTTCTGAATGTCGTCTTTAGAATATCCGAATCCCAAATTTTTAACTGGTGATACCCAGATCTCAAATTAATTTTGGAGAACACCCTCGCTCCCTGAAGCTAGTCAAATAAGTCATCAATACGCGACAAGGGATATTTATTCTTGATTGTAACTTTGTTCAACTGCCATTAATCGATGCACATCTACATAGTACCATCTTTATTTTTCATAAACAGAACCGGTGCACCCCAAGGTGACACACTAGGCCTAATAAACCCCTTTTCGAGGAGTTCCTGAAGTTGTTCTTTCAATTCTTTTAACTCAGCTGGTGCCATACGATACGGAGGGATAGAAATGGGCTGAGTGCCCTACACCAAGTCAATACCGATATCAATATCCCTGTCTGGTGGCATACCCGGCAGGTCTGTAGGAAATACATCTGGAAAGTCTCGCACGACCGGTACTGAATCAATAATAGGAGTATCTACATCAACATCTCTCACAAAGGCCAAATATGACAAACATCCCTTTCCAACAATATGTTGGGCCTTCAAATAAGAAATTACCCTACTAGGAACAAAATCTAGAGAACCGCTCCATTCCATCTTTGGTAACCCCGGCATCATCAACATTATGATTTTTACGTGACAGTCAAGAATAGCATGACATGGAGACAACCAATCCTTACCCAGGATTACATCGAAATCAACCATACCAAGTAATAAGAGATCAAATCTAGTCTCCAGTTCCCCAATAGTTACCACACACGACCGATACACACGGTCCACAGTAATAACATCACCTACCGGTGTAGATACACAAACAGGTGAAACTAAGGACTCACAGCGCATATCTAGATAATGAGAAAAATACGATGATACATATGAATAAGTGGAACCAAGGTCAAATAATATAGAAGCCTCCTTGTGGCACAAAGAAACAATACCCGTGATCATTGCATCTGAAGCAACAGTATTTGGCCTGGCAAGAAAAGCATAGAATCAGGCCTAACCGCCACCTGATCGGCCTCCCCCTCTTGGGCGACCCCTAGATGCCTGACCCCTACCCGAGATGGCTGGGCGGGTGGTGTAACTGCTGGTGCTGGTGCCGCTGGTCGATAACTCTGTTGTAGATCCCCACTCAACAACCTATGACAATTTCTCTTGAAATGACCCAATTCTCTGCACTCGAATCAACCCCTCCTATGACGGAACTACTGCTCCTGATAACCCCAGGCATTTCCTGTAGAAGCTTAAGCGGACAAGTCATGATAAGAACTCTGCGCTGGTAATGCACTGAATAAAGCCTGGCCTGAGTGAGCACTGTAAGAACTGTGGCTAGTTGACGCACCACAATGAGCTGGACGACCCGTCTGTGCGTGTCTATAAGAACGACCCCTACCGCGGTAAAGCTGACCCCCTGAAGGAATACCTTAGCCTCCCTCTCTCCACGTTCCTAGCTACGAACCATCTCTATCTGCCGAGCAATGTTAACTACCTCATCAAAAGTAGCACTAGATACTCTCTCCTTAGTCATAATTAACCGCAGCTGATATGTGAGGCCATCAATGAACCTCCTAATCCTCTCCCTATCAGTCGGAACCAACCAAACTGCATGACGAGCCAATTCAAAAACTCTCATCTCATACTGCGTCACAGACATGCCATCCTGACGTAACTTCTCAAACCCTCTGCATAGCTCCTCTCTGCGAGACTGCGGCACGAACTTCTCCAATAAGAGAATGGAAAATCCCTGCCATGTAAGTGGTACTGCACCAACTGACATGCACCTCTCATAAGCCTCCCACCATCTGAAGGAAGCCCCAGAAAATTGAAAAGTAGTGAAGGAGACCCCATTGGTCTCCAGAATACCCGCTGTGTGAAGCATCCGTTGACACCTATCCAGAAAACCCTGAGCATCCTCTGACTCAGTACCGCTAAATGGTGTAGGTTGAAGCCTCTCAAATCTCCCAAGTCTCCTATGCTCATCATCTGCCATAACAGAAACTACCGGGGCCTGGGCAGCTATAGCTGGCTGGGCTGGTAGTGCCCCTGGTATCTGAAGTCCCTGTACTACATGGTCTGGAGTACAGGCAACATGGGTTTGAGTATCTTCCCCATCCTGAGAAGTGGTAGGTGCGGCCTGAGCCGAAACCACATGAGCAAGACCAGTGCAAGCTGCTAATATCTAGGCCAAAGTCTCTTAAAGGCCTAGAATCTCAATAGGCACAACTAGTGCCTGAGCTGATCTTGTCAACAAAAAAAAAAAATAGCCCTGTCGGCTCAGCTATATCTAGAATATGCTCCTGAGCTGGAGTAACTAGTGGTACTATAGGTGCTGGCCCAACTGTGGTATGAGCTACACCTCGATCTCTACCTCGGCCCCGACCTCTTCTATGGCCCCGACCTCTCACGGCCCTAACTGGTGGCACTGGTGGTTGACCCTCCTATCCGGTAGTACGTGTCCTCACCATCTCTGAGAGAATAGAATAACAGAAATTTAGTTTCCAGAATTAACAATTTCGCACGACAGAATACAAGAAAGTAAAATTTTCCTAAGGGTTCTGCAACCTCTCGAACATAAGTACAAACATCTCCATACCGATCCGCAAGACTCTACTAAACTTGTTCATGACTCATGAGACCTATTTAACCTTGGCTCTGATATCAACTTATCATGACCCAAATTCTAACCTGTCGTGATGGCGCCTATCTCAAAACTAGGCAAGCCGAAAATCTTAGTAAACCATAATTTCTTTTAAGTTTGAAAATATAATATTTAAATAAAATCCACATATCTTACAAATACCGATACAACCACTACCAAGACCTGGTGTCACTGAGTACATGAGCATCTAATATGATTACAAGAGTGGAAAATACGGTCTATAATAGTCTGAAACCAAATACAGTAAACAAGGAGATAGAGAAGGAGAGACAAGGTGTGCGAAACACAGTAGCTACCTCTGACTCTTCGAAAAATCAACTGTGCGAAAGAATCAATATCCGCTCTGTGGGAGAACACCTGGATATGCACACAAAGTGCAGGGTGTAGTATGAGTACAACCAACTCAGCAAGTAACGATAATAAATAAAGAACTGAAGATAGTGATGAACTACACAGTTATAGTTCACTTACAGTAATTCCAACAAAGAATAGACATGCTTTCAAATCTGGTAGTTTAAGTCAAATCAATTTTATACAGTTCAAATTCATGTTATCCGGATATAAAGCCTTCAGAGATTTCACAACAATGACAGATAGCAACCAAGTGCAACAACAAATGCAAAGCAAGTACAGCCTCTCAGGCAACAGTCACTCAACTCATCACAACAGCTCAACCACTCGGCTCTCGGTCCTCAACAGTCACACTCAATGGGTACTCGCGCTCACTGGGGGTGTACAGAATTCGGAGGGGCTCCTACAGCCCAAGCGCTATAATATGCACAGACAACTCATGTGCTATAGTATAATACAAGGACCCGCACAGACAACTCATGTGATGCACGAACAACTCACGTGCTATAATATCCCGCACGGACAACTCACGTGCTGTAATATAATATATCACAATCAGGCCCTCGGCCTCACTCAGTCACAAATCTCTCCAGTCTCTCGGGCTTTCAATAATCAAGAAATCAGCCCAAACAACAATGATATGATTCATCAATAATGAACAATAAAGACTGAGATAAAATAAATAAATAAACTGTGACTGAGTACAAAACAACAATTACGCAGGTAGTTCAACATGTACAAGGCCTCTGTGGGTCCTAAAAGTACCAACATATAGCCTAAATATGGTTTATAATATAATTTGCAGTCAAATCTCTATAACATAGAGAGAGCATATAGCTAGCAACAAGTTATACAACTTTACAGTTTCACGGAATGGACCATGTCCCAATTCCTACGGTACACGCCTACACGTCCGTCACCTAGCATGTGCATCACCTCCAGAATACTCACATAATCCAATAATCCATGGTTTCATACCCTCGGGACCAGATATAAAATTGTTACTTACCTCAAACCGTTAAATTCTTCATTCTACAATGGCTTTTCCTCGAGAATTGGCATCCAAACGCCTCGAATCTAGCCATAAATAATTCGATTCAGTCAATAAAATTTATTGAAATTAATTTCATAAGAAAATACTAATTTTCCATAAATAAAATTTAGCTCAAAAATTGCTCGTGGGACCCACGTCTCAGAACTCGACAAAAGTTATAAAATATGAATGCTCATTCAACCACGAGTCTTACTATACCAAAATTACTAAATTCTGATAACAATTCGGCCCTCAAATTCTTAAATTTATCCAAGAGGGTTTCCAACTTAATTCACCAATTAAATGATAAAAATAACCATGGATTCGGGTAATTAAACCAATAATGAGTTAAGAACACTTACTCCGTTGTTTCCTATGAAAATCTCCCAAAATTCGCCTCAATCCGAGCTCCAAATCGTTAAAAATAGAGTCCCATTTTCAGAACTTAAACTCTCTGTCCATTCATTTGCTCTACGCGATCTCGAAGAACAGTTTTTCACAGCTCAGATTTAACCCTACGCGATCGCGGACTTTCCCACATGATCACGGACTTTCCCACGCGATCGCGAAGCACAACATCACAGACCTACGCGATCGCGGACTCGTCCACGGGATCGCGAAGCAAAAGACGTGTGACTTCTACCTCCGCTCCACTTACTCTATGCGAACGCGACCTTCTTCACGCGTTCGCGAGTCACAAATCAGATATCAGAAAATTCCAGCAGTTGTTTAAGTTCAAATTTTGATCCGTTAACCATCTGAAACTCACCCGATCCCCTCGGGATCTTAACCAAATATACCAACAAGTCCTAAAATATCATACGAACCTATTCGAACCCTCAAATCACCTCAAACAATGCTAAAACCATGAATCATACCCCCAATTCAAGCCTAATGAACTTTGAAATTTCAAGTTTCTACAAATAATTATCTGAACCTACCAAATTACGTCTGATTGACCTCAAATTTTTCACACAAGTCATAAATGACATAACGGAAGTATTCCAATTTTCAGAATCGCATTCCGACGCCCCCGGTCAAACTTCCCAAAAATTTAACTTTCGACATTTCAAGCCAAATTTTACTACGGACCTCAAAAGAAATTTCCGAACACGCTCCTGAATCCAAAATTACCATACGGAGCTATTGGAATCATCAAAATTCAAATCTGAGGTTGTTGACACATAAATCCACATCCGGTCAACGTTTCTAACTTAAATTTTAAATTATGAGACTAAATGTCTCATTTCACTCTGAATTCTTTCCGGACACAAACCAATTAACCTGATAAGTCATAAATCAATTGTAAGGCATAAATTGAGTAGTAAATAGGGGAACAAGGTTAAAATATTCAAAACAAACGGCAAGGTCGTTACACCGAATGGTGGTATAACACAAATTTCGACATACAATTTTCCAAAATTTTTGAAATAAAATTTATATATTAAACAATTACATAAAAATATTATAAGTCACAATAGTAAATTGGAAAAATAATAATAATTAATATTTTAAAACATTTAAGAAATACTATTATAACGTGGTCAATTTATTCTTTTGTTTGATTCCTAACATTAGCTATATTTTAGTTAAATGAAACAAAGCAAGTACTTATATTTTAATGAACTTGCAATCAACTAAGGAAATTAAGATATAAAATATTTTTGAAAAAAGATAATAATCTATACTATATTAAAAACACGAAGCCCCTTAGCGAAATGCCGTTCGCCTTTTTTATCCTTTACAAATAAATTTCACAGTAGACAAAATCGTAATTTAGTGATATTCCTAATATTTAAGAATTTAAAATCAACTAAAAATTTAATTTTAAATATTTTCTTATTTGAATTATGTAAAAAGTCCTAATATTTTGGACTCTAAAATAGATTTTCTTTTCCATTATTTATGTTTTCCACATGCGCGACGAACTTGATGATTTGATAAAAGTAGATGGTATAATTTTATTCATACCATATTGTATTGCAAATTCAAGTTTATAAGTTCAATCAAATACTCTTGTGCTTGTACTTGGAGAGCTATCCACGGAATACATATTAACAGAGAGATTAAATACGACTACTCCACAAAAACCTAAAAAGGAAAAATCGAGCAACATGCACAAAGTTTAGTTTCCTTTCCAAATGCAGATTCTTCTATCACATTCCTTTACAAAATTGTTTGGTAAAGTTTCAATTGATTTTAAAAGTCCTAAATGTTAGGCACCTAAATTTACAATTTATTCAACATGAGTTATTTAATGAAAGAATAATTTTACTTTTAAGGTGATAAAAATCAATTAATATTTCAAGTTCAATATTTCGCGTGAAATATTCGTGCTTTTATATTCCACAATTATTATTCTTATATTAGGGCACTGGATAATTTTTTATATGTTGTTACTATTAAAAGTAAGAGGTTGTACTTAATTATAAATATTTTTTCTAATTATTAAATGTAATTTCCAAATATTATTCAAATTGATAGAGAAAAATAAGAGGTTTGTACTTAATTAAATATATATTTAATTATTAAATGTAGTTTTCAGATATTACACAAATTGATAAAGAGAAAAATAATGGTCGAGTAGAAAAAAAGTTTAAAAATTATTTATGTCCTCTATACTATCATAAACACACCGCCTAACAAATAATTAAGTCTTTGAATTAACTAATTAGCAAAATAATTAATTCAATGTTTTCCAAATCATTATATAAGTAAAATTAATTTTCAGTTGATAAAATTATTAAGGTACATAAATTTATTTTACAAGAAAAGTATTATCGGTGAAAGAAATAAGAAAATAGAACAAGATCGACTATAATATAGTATTAAAGTCAAATTGCTAAAATATAAAATTGAAGCAATAAGGATGTAACAACATAATACAAAAGGTATTCGAAAAAGTTGTCGTTATTGTTGTTATTGTTATTATTGTTGTTGTTGTTATTATTATTATTATTATTATTATTATTATTATTATTCAATCAAATAAATGACAGCTCCCTGCATTTTTTATATTTATTATTTATTTGTAAAATATTAACTCAACATTAGTCATTGACATTATATTATCATTTATCAATATTTTTTCTATGAGTCATAGGTCAAACCTCTTCTTCATTCATAAATTTTTAACAGACCAAAAGATTCAAATTCTTTAATTTGTATTATCATCTTTGAAGAATTGTGGTAAAAATATTTTTGTGTTACTTGTTTATTGAATTAGGTAACAATCATAAAAATAATTTAATAAGATATCCCACAAAACAATTCACATAAATCATAATTAGATGTATAATAAAGACTTCTGTCAAGTAGAATATCTCTATTTATTAAGCTAGATGAATGAGATTAGCACCCATCATTTCTGGAAATCTATATCTTTTTCTCTAATTTATATTTAATACCTCAAATACATAATTTAATAATTCTTATGTAAATTTAAAGTATATATATTTATTGATATAGGTCCACGCGTAAACCGGCGTACCCTAAGACTAGTAGTATGTAAACCGCAAAAGAGTGCATACATTTGGAGTGTAAATAGCAAGTATATTCTTAAATAATATTTTTTATTATCTAAGTAGAAATATTATTTACTATTAAGGCTGGGCATATATCGGGTAAACCCGATAGTCCGAACCGAAAAGAGCTTATTGGGTTATAGGTATCGGGTTATTGGATTAATGGTTCGGTAACAGTTTAGTATTTCTTTACTATTAGATTATCAGTTCGGGTCTCGGTTTGTCTAATTTTATTAACAAGTTAACCGATAATCCAATAAAATTTAATAAAATTATGATTTTACCCTTAAGCATATAAATACATCTAGGGCTTCATCCTTCAGCTCATTCTCGTTGTCTCCTAACTTTTCTCAGCCGCAAGTCTTCACTCTTCATTCCATCAATGGTAGCAGTGAGATGTACTCTTGAAATTTAATTTTGAGCTTCTTGAATGATTTGAGGTAGGATATAACCTCCTTAACATTCACTATTATTCCTTTACTCACCGGACGAATTAGCTATATGATATCGTTTTTGTGACGTCCAGACTCCAGTCGTCACGACCCAAATTCACCTATAGATCGTGATGGCGTCCAATATCCCAGCTAGGCAAGCCAACTAATGATTTAAACCTATATTCATTTCTTTAAAGATTATCTGAGTAATCAAACTCTTCTAAATTTCAAAAATTAAGAAAAATAAGAGAAATAAGATAAATTAAAACCCAAGTAAAATAATTAAATCCAAAACTTCTACCAGTGTGTGTGCCAAGACCTGGTGTCACAAGTGTATGAGCATCTAGTAGATTATACAAAGATTCTAAATACTGTATGAAATAAAATAGACAGAATGCAAATACAAAAGGAGACTCAAGGGCTGCAGAACGACTCAATAAGCAGTTCACCACTAAGTCTCGAGGTATCTGGGTATGTTCCGGTAGGTCCTCCGATAGTACATGTCCCAGGCCCTGCACAAAAAGTGCATCAAACATAGCATGAATACGTAAACAATGTGTACCAAGTAAGTATCAAGCCTAATCTCGAAGCAATAGTGACGAGAGGTCGACTTTGATACTCACTATGGGTCAATAATATTGTAATAGAAATATAATTAATTAAACATGATTTTTAGGTGAATAACAATAATTTTCGTAACAAGCAAAATTAATTAATTCATTAAATTCAATAATTTATAATTTATCAATTAGCTTCACAAACTGCAATTTAAAATATCAAAGTATCGTGTAATTATTATTATTAGGCATGATTTCTGCCGAGGTCGTACAACCCGATTCAGAGTGTCGTGTACACTGCCGAGGGACGCGCGGCGCGATCCATAGATGTATCTATACTGCCGAGGCATTCGACCTGCTCCACAAGAAAGGATGACATTTTCTTATGAACCTCCGAAATGAGAAGTTATTATAATATTAACATGTAGGATGTTTAATTTCTATTAACAATTCAATAATTTACACAAAATTTAAGTATATCATGTTTCGATCTTTTAATATTTCCTCTAACAATTTACAATATAATTCTAGTGATCTAATTAAATAAAAGTAGCAATTATCAGAAGTAATTCATGATTTGAGTCCTAAACTACCCGGACATAGCATAATTAGTAGCTACGCACGGACTCTCGTCATCTCGTGCGTACGTAGCCCCCACAATTAGCAAAAAGTATTAATGTAAATCAACTATGGGGTAAATTCTCTCTTACAAGGTTAGGCAAGAGACTTACCTTGTCTCAAAGCCCACTTCCCGATCACAATATCGCGTAAAATCTCAATTCGGTGCCGAAAAGTCCGAAACTATCTAAAAGTTATATAAAATAATTAATACATGCTCAATAATTCGAAATTAGACTATTAAATAAATTACCCTATCCAAAATGGTAAATTCCTAAAATTTACCCCGGGCCCACGTGCCGGAATTCCAGAATTGTTTGGAGAAAATCGTTACCCATAATCTCAAGAACTCAAATATACAATTTCCATTCGATTCCATAACCATTTTTGTGGTTAAAATCTCATTTTTATACAAATCTAGATTATTCTTCTAACCCTTGATTTTCACAATTTATAGGTTATAATCTACCCATAATCTATGTATTTAGCTCAAAGTGTGTAACGACCCGACCGGTCATTTTGAGCTCTAGCACGTCATTCGGCAGTTTGAGGCCATGAGTAACTTCACTTCGGGTATTATGACTTGTACGCATGGTCGGAATTTAATTTCGGGAAGTTCAGAGTCGATTTGGGAAGAAAATTCTAAATTCGGAAGCTTTAAGTTGGAAGAATTGACTAAGGTGCAACTTTTGAGCAAACGACCTCGGAACGGGGATTTGATGATTCCAAAAGGTTCGTATGATAATTTCGGAATTGCACGTATGTTCGGGTGGAGTATCGGGTGGCTAGGAAGCATATCGGCTCTTATTACGAAAGGTTGACACTACAAAAAAAAACATTTCTAGTGGCAATTATTTAGTGTCAATAAACACGCTAATTCATTTTATAAATCTTAATGTTAGTGGCAATTAAACATTTGTCGGGAATGTCTTTACCGACACCTAAAGATAATGGCCACTAAAATCAATAATCTTTTACTACTATTATTCTAGATCTATCCTCCTTTTCCCCCCTAAAAAAATGTTTTCTTTACAGAATACTTTATTTCTCTTTACAAACAATTTACTTAGTTCTTTATTTCTGCCAAAGATGTGATTAGGGCAGTTTTTCCGACAAAGATTGTTTGTCCTAGCAAGCTAATCAATTCATTCCGACGTAAATTTGTGCGACATAGACCCTTTCTTCGTCAAACACCCTATCTATTTCTCTGTTGAAAACGACCCGTAAGTATTTTTTTTATTTGCTATCCTATCTCTCTTTCTCGAAGCTATTGGTATAGTATCTTCATCTTGTATGTGATATGAACTTAACTGCTGGTGCATTTCCTTGGTTTCCTCGTGTAAGCATTCTTTATTGTTTTCCAGATGAAAGGTTATTTGTCACATTGGGTGAGAAATCTAAATTATAAGGTTTTTAGGAATAACAATTTTATTACTTCTTTAAGGGCGTGAATTTCATTTAATGTAACTCTTGATAGAACTTGATGTATCGTGTTCTAACATTTATAATTTTACTATTTCTGATTTCCTATCTTTTGATTTTAGGTTTGGAATAGTTTTAATTTTTTTTTAAACTTAAATTTGTTGTTTCTCTGGCTAGAATTCACCCGTGCAATTTTAGGAGTAGTTACTTCTCTTACATGGTTTTTATAGAGATGCTAGATCAAAAGATCAATATATTTTTCGAGTTTTAAATACCGATTCAGAGTCGGATTTGAATGAAATTAGTATGGTTGAACTCGTAATTGAATGGGTTATCGGATTTTGTGGGTTTTGCCGGGTTCCGAGACGTGGGCCCCACTGCCAACTTTTCAAGCGGTGTTGGAAATTTTTATAAATTGTTAAATTTCAAGCATCTGTGTATATGTTTGATTAATTTGCACATTGTTTGACTAGTTTCGTATTGAACGGTACCAAGTTGGGGCTTTAGAGAGAAATTGTGACCGGAAAGTGGGCTTTGAGATGAGGTAAGTCTCTTGTTGCTAATTGTGGGGGCTACGTACGTACGAGGTGACGAGAGTCCGTGCGTAGCTACTATCTATGCTAAAGTCCGGGTAGTTTAGGACTAATTAAATTATTTGAACTATATTGTGAAATTTTAGAAAAGATAGCAAAAGATGAAAATCTCATATATACTTAATTTTCTGTTTAAATTAATTAATTGTTAAAAGAAATTGATCATCCTCTCGAATTAATCTTATAATAAATATACTCTCATTCTGGAGGTACATAAGAAAATGTCCTCCTTTCTTGTGGAGCAGGCCGAACGCCTCGGCAATATAGATACATCTATGAATCACATCGCACGTCCCTCGATAGTGTACACGACACTCTGGATCGGGCCGTACGACCTCGGCAGAAATCATGCCTAATAATAATAATTACATAATACTTTGGTATTTTATTGCAGTTTGTGAAGCTAATTGATAAATTAAAAATTATTGGAATTGAAAGAATTAATTATCTATTGTTATTCCTATAAATCATGTCGATTAAAAAAATTCTATTATAATATTATTGACCCTTAGTGAGTGCCAAAGTCGACCTCTCGTCACTACTTCTTCGAGATTAGGCTTGGTACTTACTAGGTACACGTTGTTTTCGTACTCATGCTACACTTGCTGCACATTTTTATTGTGCAGGTACAAATATGTCTAGCGGCCTTGTGGGCGCAGAGGTGTGGTTAAAATGCGGGGAATTAGGTGAGCTGCATTCTATATTACGATCCGCAGCCAACAAAGTCTCTTTTAGAATTATTTATATTTTTTCTGTCTAATTTATATTCTGGACATATGCTGTATTTTATTTTAACTCCCTAGTAAATGCTCATGCACTCGTGACACCGGATTTTGGGAGTGGTTATGGGTTGGAAATTTAGTTGCTAAAATATTTATCACTTACTCTATGAGTTCTATTTTTATTATTTAATTGAAGAAATTTTGATTTCAAAAATACTAAAATGGGTAATTAAGTTAATTGATTATGGTTGGCTTGCCTGACAGCGGTGTTAGTCGCCATCACCACCTTTAATGGATTTTGGGTCATGATAATATGGTATCAGAGAATTAGGTTCACGTAGGTCTCACGAGTCATGAGCAAGTCTAGTAGAGTCTTGCGGATCGATACGGAAATATCTGTACTTATCTTCGAGAGGCTACAGGGCTGTTAGGAGCATTTCCCTTCTTGATTCCTTTATCGTGTGGTTTGATTTCATTAAGGCTTGTGCCTTTATTTCTTTCCTACGCATTCTTACACGATGTTGAGCGCTCGTGTCTATTGGACATTGAGGAATTGTAATGGCACTACAGATGTGGTGCACGATGTTTCTCCTTGTGTATATGATTGGGCTATTGTCGTCGCCTTGCGGAAGGCCATTTTGTCATTTCAGCTCAGTATCGGTAATTCCTACGGTTTTGAGGCTATGTATGGTGCTGGTGTTATAGTAGGGTGTTTGTCTACGTGTCAAGCCAGCGAATGGATCGGAAAGAGAATTTCTCAGTGCATGATTTAGAGGATCAGTATTTAATACCAACAAAGGAAAAACGATCAGACTATGAATGTTCAGGTTTGGGTTGTTGGAGTAACGAGATTTGGTATTTTCAAGTGTGGTGGAAGTTTTATCTGTGATGTGGTGTTGTTCTTCTTGTTTGAATGTATTAAGGTTCGTCGGTGTTATGATCTTCTTATATTTAGCCTTCGGGGCAGGGTGTTGTGAAATGGTGCCTGAGAGGTGGTTGCCAGAGATAGTTGTGTGCAGCGATCCAGAATCAAATTGGTATTTCTAATGTGACAACTCAAGTAAGATGACATTATAAAGAGGCTTAAAGCTGGTAGCAATTTATTGGTTCAGGTACTACAGAGGTAGATTTTGATTTGATGCAACGTTTGGGCAACGAATTATGAGGGAGGACATAGCGGGAAGTGTTTCGTGGTAGTTGAAGTACTAGCGGGTCAAGTATGAAAACAGATATTGTGAAGTTTCTTAGAAGAGATGGTTTAACCGAAGTAAGAGTGACAAATTAGCATATAGATTCTGTGGTAGGATAACCATGTGCCTTGGGAAAGTGTAGAACGGTATGGGACTCATGATAAAAGGTGATTTGACCTACGAATTTTTATTTGGAGTGGTGGTCAATGTACGAAGAAAGATTGAATATGGCAGAAAGGAGTTTGCTTGAAAGGAAGAGTGATGTGAAGATCTGATTATCATTTCAGATGCAATATGACTTGAGTTGGATGATATTGTTGAACTCTCAGTTTATGTTAATAGGGAATAAACGGACTTGTACAGCTGGTGGACGAGCATAGGCTTAGAAGGTTTACTGAATGCGTGGTAGTTGCACCCAGTGCAACGTCGTTGGAAGGTGTCGTCTTGGAAGTTCACAGGTGGCTTACCTCCTGTGAGTAGGATAACAGTTGTGTGATGAAGATGAAGCTTCTATGAAGAAATTTACCTACTACCCGGTAAGAGGTCGAATATGTGATTGTGGCTGATGGTTCAGAATGTTCGGGGAAAGCTTAACAAAAAGAATTTAATTGGAGGTTAACGACGCGGAATCGTCGTAAATGAGGAGGAGGAATAGTTGCGGGCTCTATATTATGTGATGGTATCTTAAAGCTAAGTGGGAGAGTCCTACCGTCTCCGATTGGATCGCGTAGTCCTCATCTTGTGAAACTTCCGATTATCGGTGCATTGCTGAATTATTTGTAACTAATTCGAGCAGAGAAATTGATATATGTGTTCTATATTTCGTCTTATCGATTCAGGTGCAGGTTTTGGGAAGACTCGGAATTATACTTCTTGTGGAGGTACTTTGCAAAGATTTAGCTGGCTGCCTCTTTGTGAGGGGATTCATGTACTAGCATGGAAATGGAGTTTGGTTATATTCGAGACTAGGTCAAAGTGGGTAACTCTTAGCAACGGTTCAGTGAGTTCAAGAATTTAAGTCCGACACTTAAAGATTTTGGGTCCGTGGTATGGTTAAGGATCAAGTTCTACAGTGGATTGCGAACGGGACTTGGAGTGTTTTATGTTATCATCGGGTATGCGGTGCGGTATTGGAGGAAAGGAATAAATATCTTCTAAATTTGCGGGAAGTCTTGCGAAATAGGTATACTAGTTGGGAATGCCATTGTGTGCATGAGGAAGGTATGAGATGAGTGTTGAGTATTGAGACGATGTGATCTCGTAAAGCAGGTCACTCGGTGTGAGTGTGGATCTAGTTCGTTATGTTTGAATAGAGATGCTAGTATTTCTAGGGCAAGTCAAGAGGGAATTTTAAAAAGTTGGGTCGGCTAGTAATGGTTGAATCAGCATGATTGTGGAAGTGATCAGTTCCTTCAACGTGAAGTTATACATAAGGTTTGTGGTTGTACTCATGGGCTTGACAGCCACCATAACTTGATTGATTCGGGAGGTATTTCATTCAAACAGTCTTGTTGTGTAAATGGATTCTGGAAAAGTCATGGCAGTTTAGATCGCAACTTGAGGTTGGTATATCTCTGCGGTCTGGGAATTCAGTTACGTGTTGCAATGGTTCTTCGAAAATGAACTAAGTGAATGGTTTCTAGCCAATGGAGTGACTTATTTCACTAGTAGTTCAAGGGATATGATGAATACGTGTATTATCGCGTAGCAGCATGATAGGTGCAGTGAGCGGCATGTGAACTGGAAGTTGAAGGTCAAGGTTGTGGTTCAGTGTTGATTAGAATGTCATGAGCTCAGATGAACAGGTGTTCAGAGTAAGCTGGTATTTTAGTTAGTGTCACCTAAGGACAGCGTACTGTGTAAGAGGCCTTGTGTATTAATTGCGGATTTTGTTTTTATTATTTATTTGTTTTTACGACCCCTACCCACCTGCTCTCCACCTCTGGGTGGTCGGGCGGTTGGTTGAGCAACTATTGTGGTAATCATAGATTGCTGACCCTGCTGCACTGGTCTACCCCTAAGCCTGGGGCAGAATCTCCGCATGTGATTGAAATCCCCGCACTCGTAACAACTTCTTGGTGCGATGGGATGCTGACTAGAAGTCTGGCCCTGGTGACCTGAATACCCACTAGAAGAACCATGAATAACTGGTGGGTGATAAGAACTTTCTGGCAAAGCACTGAAATAAGGTCGCACTAGGGCACCCCTAGGAGGCGGTGGTGTTGGATATGGGGGCCTGCTGGACTGTCCTCTCACGAACTGATGTCTACCCCCAGACGGAGTACCTCTGAATTCTCTAGAATATCTAAACCTTTTATCCCTCATAACCTTCTCTCGGCTACGTTGACGCACACCCTCAATCCTTCGGGCTATCTCCACAACCAACTCATAAGAAGTCTACATCTCAACCTCTCGGGCCATAGTGGCCTAAATGCCAGTGTGTAAACCCACAACAAACCTCCGCACTCTCTCTGCATCAGTAGGGAGTATCATAAGTGCATGGAGAGATAACTCAGAGAACCCTGCCTCATAATCGGTCACTAACATCTGACCCTGCTGGAGCTACTCAAACTGGAACCGCAACTCTTCCCTCTGGGAGGGTGGAATATACCTGTCCAAGAAAATACGGGTGAACCTGTCCCAAGTCATGGGAGGAGAATCTGCTGGTCTGCCAAGAATATAAGACTTCCACCATCTACGGGCTCCGCCCTCCATCTGAAAATTAGCAAAGTCTACCTCATGAGACTCCAATATCCTCATGTTGTGCAGACTGTCCCTACACCGATCAATAAAATCCTAGGGATCTTCATGTCGCTCATTCCCAAATACAGGAGGATGTAGTCTAGTCCATCTGTCCAATAGCTTCTGCGGCTCGGCGGCCGCAGTTGGTCTGGGCTCCGGTGTAGATGCTGCCACTGGCTGGGCTCCATCCATGGGTAGTACACCCTAGGTCTGATATACAGTAGTTGCCTACCCATGAGCCTGTGCGATAGGGGTCTGTGCTCCCCCGCCCGCCTGAGATGTGGCTGGGTCTGCCCAAAATAAACCTGCCTGAGTCATAGTATCCATGAACTGCAGCATATGGCCCATGACCTCCTGGAATCCCGGTGCAGACGTGAAATCCACCGGAGCTAGCTATGCTACGAGCACCTCGCCATGTTTCTCAATAATAGGTTCCTCTGCTGGACCCACTGGTGGCATAACTGGAACAACTCTAGGACGTCCTCGTCCCCTACCACAGGTTGGAGCCCTCCCTCGGCCTCTACCTCTAACAACAGGGAGAGTAGCTCTTCCCTGGTCTGGAACTTCATTAGAGCGCGTTGTTACAATCTGTGAGAGAATAAGAGAAACATATTTAATACTATATTATTTGCATGATGGGAGATGAAGAAAGGTAGTTTTCCTAACATCCTATAGCCTCTCGAAGATAAGTACAGACATATCTGTACCCATCCGCAAGACTCTATTAGGCCTGCTCATAATTTGTGAGACCTACGTGAACCTAGTGCTCTGTTACCATGTTGTCACGACCCAAATTTACCTATAGGTCGTGATGGCACCCAACATCCTAGATAGGAAATCCAACTAATGATTTAAACATATATTCATTTCTTTAAAGATTATCCGAGCAATCAAACTCTTCTAAATTTCAAAAATTAAGAGAACTAAGAGAAATAAAATAAATTAAAACCCAAGTAAAATAATTAAATCCAAAAATTCTACCAGTGTGTGTGCCAAGACCTGGTGTCACAAGTGTATGAGCATCTAGTAGATTATACACAGATTCTAAACAATGTCTAAAATATAATAGACAGAATGCAAATACAAGAGGAGACTCAAGGGTTGCAGAATGACTAAAGAAGCAGTTCACCAATAAGTCTCGGGATATCTGGGGTATGCTCTGGTAGGTCCTCCGATAGTACCTGTCCCAGGCCCTGCACAAAAAGTGCAGCAAGCATAGCATGAGTACGTAAACAACGTGTACCCAGTAAGTATCAAGCCTAATCTCGAAGAAGTAGTGACGAGAGGTCAACTTTGACACTCACTATGGGTCAATAATATTACAAGAGAAATATAACTAATTAAACATGACTTTTAGGTGAACAACAATAATTTTATTAACAAGCTGAAATAATTAATTCATTAAATTCAATAATTTACAATTTATCAATTAGCTTCACAAGCTACAATTTAAAATATCAAAGTATCGTGTAATTATTATTATTAGACACAATTTCTGCCGAGGTTGTACAGCCTGATCCAGAGTGTCGTATACAGTGTCGAGGGACGTGCGGCGCGATTTGTAGATGCATCTATACTGTAGAGGCATTCGGCCCGCTCCACAAGAAAGGAGGACATTTTCTTATGAACCTCTGGAATGATAAATTATTATAATATTAACACGTAGGATATTCAATATCTATTAACAATTCAATAATTTACCCAAATTTTAAGTATATGAAGTTTCGATCTTTTACTATTTCCTCTAACAATTTACAATATAATCTAGTAATTTAATTAAATAAAAGGAGCAATTATCATAATTAATTCATGATTTGAGTCCTAAACTACTCGGACATAGCATAACTACGCACGGACTCTCGTCACCTCGTGCGTACGTAGCCCCCACAATTAGAAATAAATATTAATATAAATTACCTATGGGGTAAATTCTCTCTTACAAGGTTAGGCAAGAGACTTACTTTGTCTCAAAGCCCATTTCCCGATCACAATGTCGCGTAAAATCTCAATTTGGTGCCGGAAATTTTGAAACTATCCAAAAGTTATATAAAATAATTAATACATACTTAATAATTCGAAATTAGACTATTAAATAAATTACCCTATCCAAAATAGTAAATTCCTAAAATTTACCCCGAGCTCGCGTGCCCGGATTTCGAAAATATTTAGAGGAAATCGTTACCCATAATCTCAAGAACTCAAATATATAATTTTCATCTGATTCCATAACTATTTTCGTGGTTAAAATCTCATTTTTATACAAATCTACATTTTTCCTCTTACCCTTGATTTTCATAATTTATGGGTTATAATCTACCCATAATCTATGTATTTAACTCAAAGTATGTAGAATTAACTTACCTTCAAGTTCAAAGTTGAAATCCCCTCTCAAAAAGCTCCAAAATCGCCCAAGAATGGAGAGAAATGGGGCAAAATGACTGTTTTTCCGTTCTTTAAGGGTTCTTCCACACCACTCACTTTGATCAAGGCAGTAAGAAGTTTCCTTGGGTATGTCGGTTTCTATAGGCGATTTATAAAGGATTTCTCTAAAATTGCTAATACCTTATGTAAACTACTTGAAAATGATCACCTCTTTGTGTTTTCTGATGATTGCACGTTAGCATTTGAGGAGTTGAAGAAACTGGTGATTGCACCAATCATTGTTGCACCCGACTAGGAGCAACCTTTTAAGCTCATGTGTGATGCGAGTGACTATGCTATAGAAGTAGTTTTGGGGCAGCGAAAGGACAAAATTGTGCATCTAATTTACTATGCAAGTAGAATGCTAAGCGGTGTACTACTCAATTATACCGTGACTGAGAAGAGATATTGGTTGTGGTGTTTTCAATTGACAAATTTAGGTCCTATTTGATAGGTTCAAAAGTAATTGTTTATACTGACCATGCAAAAATTAGGTACCTGAAAGCGAAGAAGGAGTCCAAGCCATGCTTGATCTGTTGGATCCTTTTGCTACAAGAGTTTTATTTGGAGATCCGCAATAGGAAAGGAACATAGAACCAAGTGGCAGACCACCTTTCAAGGTTGGAGGGAGCAGAAAAGAAAGTAGAGGTTGAAGACATAACAGAGACATTTCCGGATGAACAATTACTAGCAATGACAATGGAAGAGATACCTTGGTATGCTGATATTGCTAAGTATTTGAAAAATGGTATTATACCTTATGAACCCTCTTCCATCCAAAAGCAAAATTTCTTTCGTGATTGACGGTCTTATTATTGGGACGACCCTCTACTTTTTTAAATTCTATGTGGATAACATGATCCGGAGGTGTATCCCCGAGAAAGATCAATCTTCTTTTTTGCATGCCTGTCACGCTTCACCATATGGTGGGCACTTTGGAGGAATTAGGACAGCAACAAAAGTGTTGGAGTTGGGTTTGTATTGGACGACTCTATTTAAGGATGCCCATGCCTGGGTGAAAAATTGTGGTAAAAGCCAAAGAACCGGCCGATGACTACAATTCAAGAGGTGGAAGTGTTTGACGTATGGGGGGTTGATTTTATGGGACCATTTATCAGCTCGTATGGTAACAAGTACATATTAGTAGCATTTGACTATGTCTCCAAAAGGGTTGAAGTTGTGGCTCTTCCAACAAATGATGAAAAAGGAGTAATAGGATTTTCAAGGAAAAATAATTTCACAGGATTTGGCACTCCGAGAGCTATAATCAGTGATAGTGGAACTTATTTCTGTAATAGAGCTTTTGCAAGGCTACTAGAAAAGTATTGAATTTGCCATAAGGTTGCCACACCTTACCACCTGCAAACGAGCGGGCAAGTGGAAGTGTCCAACATAGAAATCAAAACTGTCCTAACCGAGATAGTGAATGCAACTCGGACTAATTGGGCAAAGAAGTTGGATGATACATTATGGGCTTACTGCACACCATTTAAAAAGCCAATATGTATGTCTCCGTAAAAGTTGGTATTCGAGAAAGCCTGCCATCTTTCGATAGAGCTTGAGCATAAAGCTTTATGGGCATTGCGGCAATTGAATTTGGATATGGAAACTGTGGGCACAAGTAGAGTTATAGAGTTACATGAACTCGAGGAGTTCCGGTTCCCGGCATTCTAGAGTACAAGATTGTATAATGAAAGGATGAAGATGATGCACAATAAGAAAATTATAGATAGGAACTTCAAACCCGGAGATCTGGTGTTATTATACAACTCGAGATTAAGATTATTTTCGGGTAAGCTGGAATCCAGATGGTCGGGACCATTTAGAGTTGTGCAGGTGTTCTCAAGTGGAGATGTAGAAATTGAGTCCGAAGGTAGAACTAACAGGTTTAAAGTGAATGGGCAAAGGTTGAAACACTACCTTGGAATGATTGAATAAAAAGGAGAGAAATGTGTGATGTACTTGAAAGAGCCCCAATATGTGAGCGAAATAGAATCCTGAAAGCTTTCATCATGCCACGACGTGAAATAAGGCGTTGCGTGGGAGGAAATACACGACTTTAAGTCATTATTAGTATTTTATTTCATTATTTATACTTTTTTGTTAGGGTAAATTAATTTTAGTTGGTTAGTTTTGTTTCTCTTGCAAGATTAATACACGGTTGCGAAGTTCGTGGAGCAAATAAGGTCACCTTAGAAGGTATTAGCTTGAAAGTTTCATGAATTGTTGTAACTGCTAAAAAACTCTGCTTAATAGTGTGCTAAGAGAATATAACACAGGGATAGCACAACAAGGCGGAATGTTTCTTTCCTTAACAATGTGCTAGCACAACAAGGTGAAAAGTTTTCTTCCCTTAACAATGTGCTAAGAGAGTATAGTACAGGGATAGCACAATAGGTAAGTAATTAGTTTTTTTAAGTCTAAAAAACGCAGCCCACCCTCTCAATTAAACCCTTCTTCTTAATTTTCCTCCTCCCCAATTTGAAAATCACACCCCTCGCTACATACTCTCGCTCGTTTTCTTGCCCCGTTACTTTCCCCTCACTGCTGAGTGACCACCACTATCTAGCGATCTGGTAAGTTGTTCTTTCTCTCCTCTTCTATTGTTTTCTCTCTCCTACCCCGTCACTCTTAAAATTTTAGGGTTTGCCGTTATTGGTCGGAACCTAGCCCATGTTCTTCTACCCCCATTCCACTACCCCATATTGATAGTTTTGTATAATATTTTCTAGCCCTAGGACAGAAAAAAGAAAAAAAAGAGTTGTGCTTTAATTGTGTTAAGTTTCTCTATGCATAAGTATAGTTCAACTTGGGATTGAAGTTGATTGGTATTGCGTAATTGTCGACGACTATTCTCATCACTTTGGGAGGGAAATACCCCCCATCAATTTCACAAGGTGCACGTTCTGAGTTAAGCACACCAATTGTTTGATAATCTGCCTCAACAACGAAATGGTAGTTTTCGCGAAGTCTGAGTAGCGAGCCATCGTTTGGAGGTCGTTATGTGTTAACTGGATTGGGTGAAACTCTTTTCGGATTTTGTTGGATTTCCACTAATATTCTTGTATTGTTAACTCATTTGAGGTTGAGTAAAGTTGGAGTACTTGAAGTACTTGATCGATTTTTAATGCTACGACGCCGCTCTGGCATGTTCGTAGATTATTCTGAATGCTGAAACACCTTTGTGTGATCACCTTGAGTTTGCTTCTTTTGGTAACATAATGTTGTCATGGCCCCAAGTACTACGTGCGGAATGGGTAGGTCTACTCGATTTTGTTTGAGGGAAAGTCTGAGTACCTATTTGATTGTCTTTATTATTAGAATATGTGTGTGTCGAAGAAGCTACCAGGCATTATTCTATACTGCAAGCTTCGTAAAATTAAGAAAGTATGAGTACTTAATTATTAGCTAATGTTCGTCGTAACTGTTTACTTGAATAAAGCAATGTGCGACTTTGAGAATATTCATCTCTTAGACTCTACTTCTTATATTTGCTTATGCAGCTGGCACTAGATATTACTCACTTTACAGATAACACTATGGCACCCAAACCAAAGGTAAAATCACAATCTTTATCCTCTCAGGATGCACCTAAGTCTGGAAAAAAGAATCAGTTGTCTTCGGAAAAAGAGATAGTTGGACAGCGGTATGCAAAGAAACAGAAGGTTCCTGTGCTACCACGGTTTGTCAATGATGAGGCAACAAAGATTTTTGAAATGGTTAAGAGGAAGAAGTACTTGGCAGAAAGACTTGTAGATGAAGAAAAATTGAAGAAGAATTACAAAGGGATTTGGAAGGATTTAATAGAGAACCGCTAGTGGGGTTCATTATTCAAGCCAGTATGTGACGCCAACATCACAGTGGTTCAGAAATTATATGCCAATTGGATATATTGGAAGAGTGGAGTATCTAAGGTGAGAGGGGTTGACATTCACATAACTTTGGTGGCCTTTAATGAATTTTTAGGACTCTACAACCCAGATGTTAACTTCAGTTGGAAAAGGCAGTGTGACTATGCTAGAATTAGAGAAGTTCTATGTGATGAAAACAAGCAGTCTAAGTGGAAGCGAAAGGGTCGGAGTCGACACCATGTGTTGCCGTACAAGTATTTGACCAGAAGGCTTGAGTTTATTGCTTTTTATTTGAACACTAACATTATTTTGCATATATATACCTATTGAATATAAACATTAATTGTTGACTCTCTTTTGGGTATACTTTAGGGATGTGCTAAGAACCTACCACTCTCTTGTACGGCCTTGAGCTTAGGCCCAAGTTTGGTAAGACCAATTGTATTTAATTATATTTTTGTGAATAAGTAGCCAACATGACGTGTCTCACAAATATACATGAATTCAATGATTTGGCAGTGCTTCTTCCCTCAGTATTGCACACCATTTTTCATCGTCAACTCGGCCTATGATTCTTGACAGGTTTGAAGATCTATTTCCATGGTTATCAAGTTGTTTTTTATTTTCTGGGACAAAAGCAAAATGTCTGATTTGTATGGATTATGGAATAACTTCGACATTAGCAGTACCGCTAAAACACTATATGCAGTATTCTACACCACTTGTATGCATTATTCTACTCAAAACACTCATTTTTGGCATATCCGCTAAGAGTATAATTGTGGTACCATGCCGTCCACTGTTAGTAAAGTGACAGTATCAGTATGCCTCGTTGCAATTTCTGTACCAAGTTGTATTCATACTCTATATGCTTCATTTTCTTTCTTTTCGTTTCCCTGCAAATTCTTAATGGTTTTTCCTTTTTGATTCTTCAAAATTAGATTAACAACAATTTGGTTCCTCAAGTTGTTGAACCTGACAATAAGTGGCTATATTGCAAGCATGATATAAATATATGCTCACCAAGTCAAATCCAAACTCTTCAAGGTCAGTTTCTTTTTTATTTTCTATATGTTGTTTTTTTGGGGAGGGGGGGGAGGGGTTTCTCTTTTAATCCGATTGATGTGACAATTACCGTTTCTAACTTGGCTTTTGAGTTTTTTTTTGTTTTAGATTTCAGGTTTAAATTTTTGGAGGCATTGAACGAACTAAGACCAAGTATATCAAGAGGATATTTCATTTTCTCTTGCCATTCCCGCCATGGCATTGAAATACAACGTTACTGGTCCTCCAGAAACTCTCCAACGTTAGCTAACAAGGTCATTTTTATTTCTTTTTTATTTTATGTAATTTTCAGCTTTATTTATTGTTGGATTTTTTAAGCTTATGATGGGAAATAGAGGAAAAAATAAAATTTTGATTTTTCCTCCTTGACAAAGGGACATTGTCCCACATTGGAGGAGTAAAAGACTTTTGATGGGTTTATATATAATTGCTCTTCTTCTAGCTCTTAAAGAATTAAGAAGAAAGCAAGCCTTGCGCCGTCATCATCGCTCGCTCGGCTCGGCTTCGGCTTCGGTAACTACAACAAAGCAACAGTAAGTGTGATTTGCTGACGCCATTTGTGTTCGTTGAAACACTGGGGTTTGCAGTACCGCTACACCAGTGTGTCATATGTTCTATCCTGGGAGGAAATAATCCACAACCTTTGGTACTAGAAGGGGATTAAGTTCCTTAAGGATACACTGTGAATTCAGTGGGCTCAGATTAATTTCTATTTCTTCTATATTTCTATCTATACATTATTTTCTTCTTCAGAATTATTTTACAAATACAATATAATAACAAGCTTAAGGAACTTAACCATTTTCTATATTTGTATTACACTTACTGTTCTGGAGATTAAAACCTTCGTAGTTTTCTACTCCCGTTTTGGAGATTAAAGCCGTCGTGGTTTTCTACTCCATTTGTTTACTTTAACATATATTATGATTTGTCTTACTATTTGTTATTCAGATATTAAAATCCTAGGAATTGTCTACTCCGTTGAAGATTAAAATCTACGTGATTTTCTACTCCAGTTTTATTCGGTTTGAAGATATAAAAACTTCGCAGTTTATTAAACGTTTGTTAGTGTCATTCTTTTACAGAAATGACGAATGAGAACGGAAACCAGGTTGTTCCTATAGTGACTGCCAATGCATCGATAAGACGAACAACTCCAGCATTGGCACCATCACCGTCACTGGCAGAAAAGCCCGAAAAATATTTTGGGATTAATTTCAAGCGGTGGCAGCAGAAGATGTTCTTTTATTTGATGACTTTAAGTTTACAGAAGTTCATTAAGGAAGATGTTCCTGTTCTACCCGACGAAACTCGAGACAATGAATGCTTTCTCGTGTCTGAAGTGTGGAAGTATTCTGATTTTCTGTGCAAGAATTATATTCTTAGCGGACTGGAGGACGATCTGTATAACGTCTATAGTAATGTAGAGACGTCAAAAAATCTGTGGATTGTGCTTGAAACGAAATACAAAACTGAGGATGCAGGTTCGAAGAAATTTGTTGCCGCTAAATTTTTGGACTACAAAATGGTAGATAGCAAGTCTGTTATTACCTAAATTCAGAAATTGCAAGTGATTATTCACGATCTCGTTGCTGAAGTTATAAGTCGAATTAATACTTATGTTGAAAGTATTAATTATATTATTATTACTAACAGAATTTTTATTGAAGGTCTTGTCATCAATGAAGCATTCCAAGTAGCAGCGATGATTGAGAAGTTGCCTCCTTTGTGGAAGGACTTCAAAAATTACTTGAAACAAAAACGCAAGGAGCTGTCGCTTGAAGATATCATTGTTCGGTTGAGAATTGAAGAGGACAACAAAGCTACTGAAAAGAAAGGTCGTAGAAACTCAACAATAATGGGAGCAAACCTTGTTGAGGATGCTCCTCAAAATAATAAAAAGAGGAAGAAGGCTTTTGGACCGAAAAGTAACCCAAGCAAGAAGCGGTTCAAAGGAAATTTCTATAACTGTGGGAGATCTGGGCACAAATCTGCAGATTGTCGTGCTCCAAGGAAATACAAGAAGAAGGGTTAAGCAAACATGGTTGAAAAGTATGAAGATATTGATGACTTGTGTGCTATGCTTTCTGAATGAAACCTGGTGAAAAATCCTAAGGAGTGGTGGATTGATTCTGGAGCCACTCACCATGTTTGTGTTGTTAGAGAAGAGTTTGTAATATATGCTCCCGTTGGACCCGAAGAGACGCTTTCTATGGGAAATTCTGCAAACGGCCAAAATTTAAGGATGTGGCAAGATATTTCTGAAAATGACTTCTGGCAAGGTGGTGACTCTGAACAACATCCTTCATGTTCCCGAGATTAGGAAGAACTTAGTCTCTACTGCACTTCTCATTAAGAACGGGTTTAAGTGCAATTTTTTATCTAATAAGACTGTAATAAGTAAGAATGAGATATTTGTTGGAAAAGGTTACCTCACTGAGGGCCTTTTCAAACTGAATGTAATGGTCGTTGAGAATAATAAAATTTCAGCTTCTTCTTACTTACTTGAGTCAAATGATTTATGGCATATACGTTTGGGACATGTCAATTATAAAACCTTGCAAAAAAATAATTAATTTGGAAGTATTACCTAAGTTTGAATGTGACAAATCAAAATGTCAAATATGTGTGGAATATAAGTATGTTAAACATCCTTATAAGTCAGTTGAAAGGAATCTAAATCCTTTAGACTTAATTCACACAGATATTTACGACATGAAGTCAATATCATCTCGCGGTGGAAAGAAGTATTTCATAACTTTTATTGACGACAGTACTCGATAGTGCTTTGTTTACTTACTTAATAGTAAAGATGAAGCAATAGATGTATTTAAGCAATACAAAAATAAAGTTGAAACACAACTTAACAAGAAAATCAAAATGATAAGAAGTGATAGGGGTGGTCAATATGAATCTCCTTTTGAAGATATATGTTTAGAATATGTAATTATTCATCAAACAATGGCCCTTTACACGCCCCAATCCAATGGGATTGCGAAAAGAAAGAATTATTCATTAAAGGACATGATGAACGCATTATTGATAAGTTTTGGTTTGCCACATAATTTGTGGGGGAAGCCATTCTTACGGCTAACTGAATACTAAATCGAGTACCCCATAGCAAAATGCAATCCATTCCATATGAAAAATAGAAAGAAAGGAAGTCCAACTTGAATTATCTTAAAGTGTGGGGGTGTTTGGTAAAAGTGCAAGTTCCTAAACCTAAAAGGGTAAAAATAGGACCGAAAACTGTTGATTGTGTTTTCATAGGATATACGACCAATAGTAAGGCATATCGATTTCTGGTTCATAAATCAGAAAATTCCGACATTCATAATAATACGGTTATGGAATCAGATAATGCTGAGTTCTTCAAAAATATATATCCGTATAAAAAAGAATGTGAGTCGATTGGTAAAGGATCTAAATGACCTCGGAAAGAAACAAAAGAAAGTATGTTTAATCAGGAGGATCTAAGACGTAGTAAACGTTAAAGAACATCTACTTCATTTGGACCAGATTTTGTGACTTTCTTATTGGAAAATGAGCCTCGAACATTCAAAGAAGCTATGTCTTCTTCGGAATCATTATTTTAGAAAGAGGCAGTCATTAGTGAAATAGAATCTATATTGAACAAACATATTTGCGAATTGGTTGACCTTCCTCCTGGAAATGAAACCGTTGAGTTCTAAATGAATTTTTAAGAGGAAAATGAAAGATGATGGCACTATTGATAAATATAAACCAATACTTGTGGTCAAAGGTTATAAACAACGAGAAGGTCTTGACTATTTTGATACATACTCTTTAGTTACAAGAATTTTGACCATAAGAACATTAGTAGCATTAGCTGCGGTTTATTATCTTGAAATTCATCAAATGGACATTAAGACGGCCTTCTTAAATGGAGATTTGGAGGAAGAAATCTACATGGAACAACCTGAAGGGTTTGTAGTTCCAGGTAAAGAAAAGAAGGTATGTAGACTTGTTAAGTCCCTTTACGGACTAAAACAAGCATCCAAAATGGCATGCCAAATTTGACCAAACAATGTTGTCAAATGGTTTTAAGATAAAAGAATGTAATAAATATGTATATATTAAAGATGTTCCAAAGCACATAGTCATCGTTTGCTTATATGTGGATGATATGCTGATAATGAGTAATGACATTGCCAATATAAATGCGACTAAGCGTATGCTAACTATCAAGTTTGATATGAAGGACTTGGGAGTTGCTGATTTAATTCTGGGTATTAAGATCCATAAGACTCCTTAAGGTCTGGCATTATCACAATCTCAGTATATTAAGACAGTAAGTGGAAAATTCAAGTACATAGATTTTAAAGTTGCAAAGACTCTAATTGACGTGAATCTTGCACTAGCAAAGAACAAAGGCCAAAGCATATCACAATTGGATTATGCTCGTGTGTTGGGATGTTTAATGTATATCATGAATTGTACACGACCAGCTATAGCATGTGCTATAAGTAAATTGAGTCGATACACGAGTAATCCAGGCCAATCTCATTGGATGGAAATTAAATGAGTTTTGGGATATTTAGAACATACCCATGACTTTGCTTTGCACTACAGTAAATATCCTGCAGTGATTGAGAGATACTGTGATGCAAATTGGATCACCGGTTCAACTGATTCTAAGTCCACAAGTGGATATGTATTCACTATTGGTGGAGGAGCGGTATCTTGGAAGTCGTCCAAACAAACATGTATTGCCCGCTCTACAATGGAGGCTGAATTCATAGCCTTAGATAAAGCCGGTGAAGAAGCTGAATGGCTCCGGAATTTCTTGGAAGACATTCCATTTTGGCCCAAACCGTTGACATCAATATGCATACATTGTGATAGTCAAGCGGCAATTGGAAGGGCTGGGAGCGTCATGTATAACGGTAAATCTCGTCATATACGACGAAGACATAAAACCGTTAGGCAATTACTCTCTAGAGGAATNTTTGTAAGTCATTCAAACAAACTTGTATTGCCCACTTTACAATGGAGGCTGAGTTCATAGCCTTAGGTAAAGCCTGTGAAGAAGTTGATTGGCTCCGAAATTTTTTGGAAGATATTCCATTTTGGCCCAAACCGTTGGCCCCAATATGTATACATTGTGATAGTCAAGCGGCAATTGGAAGGGATGGGAGCGTTATGTCTAACGGTAAATCTCGTCATATTCGACGAAGACAAAAAACTGTTAGGCAATTACTCTCTAGAGGAATTATCACGATTGACTACGTAAAGTCAAGTGATAATGTGTCGGATCCACTTATGAAAGGCCTAACTAGAGAGGTATTTGAGAAATCATCGAGAGGAATGAGACTATGGTCGAGGACAAGTCATTGTGGAGGTAACTCTACCTAGAAGACTGGAGATCCCAATATCTAGGTTTAAGGAAATCAAACAAAGTCATTAATGACGGTTCAACATTGTCAACTAAAATTTTGGTCCATTCTCGTGATGAGACAATGTTCAGTACCAAGGATAAAGCATTAAGGCTTTTNAACAAAGTCATTAATGACGGTTCAACATTGTCAACTAAAATTTTGGTCCATTCTCGTGATGAGACTATGTTCAGTACCAAGGATAAAGCATTAAGGTTTTTTAATGGCTTCTAAATTTGATATGGGGTATATCAAATAGTGTATCTATAGGATGACACGTTTAGAAATCACCTATGTAAGTGTGAAGTGTTAATTGCTTCAAGGAGAATTTTGTAAGGCCAGTTCTCGACGCACTTATGAAACCAGGCGATGTTCATGGCTGAAACTAATACAACAATGAGAATCAAAGACGGTTAAGGGTTGATTGTGTGACTTTTGGTTGTCTAGGTATATACCAAAGTTTGACAGTTCAAAGATATCAAATTTACCGATTGACCGAGTATATCCCACATAAGTTCACTACGAAAAGTTCAAAAGAAAACCTACTTATCCAGATGCGATTAATTCTTGCTTGCGAATCACATAGATTTCCATACATATTTCCATGATATAGCCATTTCCCATTCATGTGGGGGATTGTTGGGTTTTCTAAGCTTATTTTAGCTTAAAAGAGGGTGAATGGGAAATGGAGGAAAAACTAAAAATTTGATTTTCCCTCCTTGACAAAGGAACATTGTCCCATATTGGAGGAGGAAAAGACTTTTGATAGGTATATATACAATTGCTCTTCTTCTAGATCTTAAAGAGTTAAGAAGAAAGCAAGCCTCGCGCTGTCGTCGTCGCTCGCTCGGCTCGGCTCGGCTCGGCTCGACTTCGGCTTTGGCTTTGGCTTTGGCTTTGGCTTCGGATTCGGATTTGGATTTAGTCAAATGATTGATTGAGAGGTAGTTAAGAAATTATCAAGGGGAATGGGACTATGGTCGGGGACAATGCATTGTGGCGGTAATTCTACATGGAAGACTGGAGATCCCAAGATCTAGGTTCAAGTAGATCAAACAAAGTCATTAATGACAGTTCAACATTGTCAACTAAAACTTTGGTCCATTCTCGTGATGAGACAATATTCAGTACCAAGGATAAAGCATTAAGGTTTTTTAATGGTTTCTAAATTTGATACGGGGTATATCAAATAGTGTATCTACAGGATGGCACGTTTAGAAATGAAATCACCTATGTAAGTGTGAAGTATTAGCCTCTTCAAGGAGAATTTTGTAAGGCCATTTCTCTACGCACTTATGAAACCAGGCGGTGTTCATGGCTGAAACGAACACAACAATGAGAATCAAAGATGGTTAAGGGTTGATTGTGCGACTTATGATTGTCTAGGTGTACACCAAAGTTCGACGGTTCAAAGATATCAAATCTACCGATTGATCGAGTATATCCGACATAAGTTTACTACGGAAAGTTCAAAGGGAAACCTACTTATCCAGATGCAATTAATCCTTGCTTGTAAATCACACAGTTTTT
>AWOL01S0007825.1:161135-218383 GCA_000715115.1 Nicotiana otophora
CTTCGGCTTTGGCTTTGGCTTTGGCTTTGGCTTCGGATTCGGATTTGGATTTAGTCAAATGATTGATTGAGAGGTAGTTAAGAAATTATCAAGGGGAATGGGACTATGGTCGGGGACAATGCATTGTGGCGGTAATTCTACATGGAAGACTGGAGATCCCAAGATCTAGGTTCAAGTAGATCAAACAAAGTCATTAATGACAGTTCAACATTGTCAACTAAAACTTTGGTCCATTCTCGTGATGAGACAATATTCAGTACCAAGGATAAAGCATTAAGGTTTTTTAATGGTTTCTAAATTTGATACGGGGTATATCAAATAGTGTATCTACAGGATGGCACGTTTAGAAATGAAATCACCTATGTAAGTGTGAAGTATTAGCCTCTTCAAGGAGAATTTTGTAAGGCCATTTCTCTACGCACTTATGAAACCAGGCGGTGTTCATGGCTGAAACGAACACAACAATGAGAATCAAAGATGGTTAAGGGTTGATTGTGCGACTTATGATTGTCTAGGTGTACACCAAAGTTCGACGGTTCAAAGATATCAAATCTACCGATTGATCGAGTATATCCGACATAAGTTCACTACGGAAAGTTCAAAGGGAAATCTACTTATCCAGATGCGATTAATCCTTGCCTGCGAATCACACAGTTTTTCATGCATATTTCCGTGATATATCCATTCCCCATTCATGTAGGGGATTGTTGGGGTTTTTAAGCTTATTTTAGCTTAAAAGAGGGTGAATGGAAAATGGAGGGGAAAATAAAAATTTGATTTTCCCTGCTTGACAAAGGAACATTGTTCCATATTGGAGGAGAAAAAGACTTTTGATGGGTATATATACAATTGCTCTTCTCCTAGCTCTTAAAGAGTTAAGAAGAAAGCAAGCCTCGCGCCGTCGTCGTCGCTTGCTCGGCTCAGCTTCGGCTTCGGCTTATGTTATGGCCGTTTTACGTAAACAGTCATGATAGACTTTCTGGAGAGTCGCATCTCTTCATTTAAACCCAACCTGTTGGCTATAAATAGAAGACCATTCCCTCAAATTTTCCTTAGGAAAATTCGGAATTGTCCTCTTTCTTTCTGCATTGTTTTAACAACAACAAAGCAACAGTAAGTGTGATTTGTTGCCGCCATTTGTGTTCGTTGAAATACTGGGGTTTGAAGTACCGCTACACCAGTGTGTCATCCGTTCTATCCTGGGAGGAAATAATCCACAATCTCAGATACACTGTGAATTCAGTGGACTCGGATTAATTTCTACTTCTTCTACATTTCTGTCTATACATTGTTTTCTTCTCGAGAATTATTTTACAAATACAGTATAATAATATTTATTGTGTTGTTATTTGACGTTTGAACTCTAATTCATTGAAACATGCAATTGGAGATTGGTTTTTCGACCGAAGTGGATTCCAAGGGGTTTATTGCCCCTATCCTTGTGGCAAGTTTTGCCAGTAGAGGTGCTCATATTGTTTTTTTACTTGTGGGGTATTTAGCAGTGTAAGAAGTGTTACCTCTACTATCTTAGATATTGTTAGCCAACTACTCATGTAATTGCTTAAGATTGTTCGTCAAACTTTAATATATTATCTCAGTTTGAAATGTTTATTTCGTTTTCACGTTTTAAAGCCTATTGCAAGCATGCAATGAAGTATGCAATGACAACATACAAACGTTTTTGAAACTCCCAAATGAGTAAATGCATTTGGATCATACGTTACAATGTCAAATCTATTTATTAACCATTTTATCTTACATAAAATTGATTAAGCATTATCAATCAGAACAAAACTGTTGCGCTGACATAGCTTAAGACTGTCAAAATTACGTAAGCAAACTTAATTCCATCAATTTCTTGAAAGTGTTCGTTGTTGCTATATTTATTTATTGAGCTCTTTGCATTTCGTACATCAAATCTATTCAGCTTTTTTTGTATAATCTTAACATAATTCATATTATGAGGGATAAAATGAAATTAAGAATTAAAAAAAAAATAAAAGAGGAATTGGAATGGAAAGGAATCAATCAAACTTCTTCCTCAGTTTTATCGATGCAAAATGCAAAGAATTCCTACTAATCAGATCCTTTTTTATTTCATCTATATGGCCACAAATGTATTTATTCAGTTTTATAATATAAATCCCGGTAAATTAAAAACTTTTATAGTACTCTATTATAGATTTTCTGAGTATAAATAAGTATGAGGTATAATATGTATCAATAATGTTAACAATCGAAAATTATTGTTCTCAATAAGCTGGGTTTGTAATTAGAAACCATACTTACATTTCTTTACATTATATTATTACGATTACCTATTGTTTGAGCTGGGGGAATTTGGGCAAGTGGATTTTAAATTCACAAGTGGAATTACCAAAAAATATTTTGGATGAACAAGAATAGTTCTATCTTTTTGTTTTGGGTAACACTTCAAAAAGGATGTTTTGCTAATTAATTTATATTATGAAAAAGATGGTCACCAAGAATTTTTATCGGTATTAACAAAAGTATTATCTTGAAGGAAATATATATCAAGAAAAAATGTGTTGTAAGCAAATTATAGCGGTGCTGCAAATTTGCATATTTGTCTTAGTTTTATTTCTTGAGACATTGGTAAACTGTAGAACTGTTGAAGAAACGAAGCTCCTTTGCTATTTGCAATGCGTGAAAGACTATACAACTTATGATTGGGACATATTTAAGGATCTTACTATAGAACAGGCTCACGAAAAATGCAAAAGGGGTGAAAGCTATAGGCCATGTGAAATTGAGGGAGAAGTGATTGTAGTTCATTAAAATGTTATTTTCTTATATGATTCTTTTCACAAGAGATAGCGAAAAATAATACAAGATCTTTATAGAGTTATCTTCTTATATTCAAATTTTCAGTGGGTGTAGGAGATCATTGTCTCTGGATTTATCAATACTGACATTATCCAAAATTACAAAAAAGACCGTTACTCCAATCTCTCTTAGTAGATTAATAACTTATGTATGTATTGTTTGTATCCAAACGTGTGTAATGTCTCTCGTTTAGAAGTATAGTGATGAAAATCTTAATATTATGAGGGACGAAATGGAATAAACAAAGTGAAGTAAAATAACAAGATGAATTAGAAGGAAAAAGTATAAGGATGAGAAAGAAATCCATCAAATGTCTTCCTTATCTTTATCCTGCGGTCTTGAAATCACTTAGAAATTAGATCAATCATCTGTTTCAGTACTCACCTTTACACTTGCCCTTCTTCCTTTTCTTTTTGTTCAAAGGAAAATCTTGTGCGGGTTCTTTGGATTATTACTACAAAGATCAATGATCATTTATTAGCTAAACTTTAATTTATCAATGACTATATATTAGGTTAAGTCAAAGTAGCACAATATCTTATTCTTATGAAAACTAATACTCCTCCCTCCTTTTCAATTTATGTGAACCTATTTCCTTTTTAGTCCGTGCCAAAAAGAATGACTATTTTCCCTATTTGGAAACAATTTATCTTTATGCAATGATTTATAGTCACACAAAATATATGTGCCTCATTTTACACCACAAGTTTAAAAGTCTTTTCACTTTTCTTAAACTCCGTGCCCAGTCAAATGGGTTCACATAAATTGAAACGGAGGGAGTAATTCATAGCATCATGTCATTTTATGTACTATTTCAGCATCAGTAAGTAAGAGCATCAATAAGGAAGGAGAAAGATTGGGCGAAATGGGCTCTCCGCCTATTAGGCTAGTCTTTTGGTGTTTGGCTCTCCTATTTGGTCTATAATACAGGTATCAGATTTAGATCAAAGCATGGGACCGCGACTTGGGGACCGTGATGGCGCCTAACATTTTGCTTGCTAGGCAAGCCAACTTTAGCTATATTTATTAACTAGTTTTAACAATTCAAAGCAAATGATAACAATAACAACCGAATAGTCTGAAATAAGGTGATAAACTACTGAACGACGTAATCCAAATACAATCTCAGAAACTAGAGTCACGAATACATGAGCGTCTAGAGTACTACAGATAATAGTCTGAATAAACTCAACTGTCTGAATCAAAATAAACAACAAAGATGACATAGAAGGGGACTTCAGAGCTGCGGACGTCGTGCAGCTATACCTCAAGTCTCCACAGGTAGCTGGATCTAGGCAATCTCACTAAGCGCTATTGGGACCAACTCCGGTATCTGCACAAGAAGCGCAGAGTGTAGTATGAGTACAACCGACCCCATGTACTCTGTAGGTGTCGATCCTAACCTCGACAAAATAGTGACGAGGCTAATACGGTCCACTTGCAATAATATGTACGTATGAAAGCAGAAAATAGAAGTAAAACAGTTAACTCATGAAAACGAACTCAAAATTCAACTACTAGAGAGCCCAGAATAACAAGTCTTATAGTCTCATATCACAATGCCGAGCAAATCCAACAAGCACAAATAAGTACCACATAAACAAATCGTTGCGGTGCGCAACCTGATCCCACTATATCATCATTTGTCAATATCACAATCTGTTCTTATTCTACCCTTTCAATTCAGTACCGTTGCAACGTGCTACCCGCTCCTTAAACAATTTCAATCAATATAAATAATTCAACAACTAAATTTTACAAGAATTTCTACATCAAGAGGGTAAATGTACAAGGAAATAAAGAACCACATAATAATCAAAGAATCCCTAACAACTTGAAGTCTCAACTTTACTAATTTATCCGTATCTAACAACTAAACAACTCACGCAAATGAAACCACATTATAGAATGCAATAAATATTACAAAAATCATATGACAAATAAAGCATGTGAGAATTAAGATATGCAAGTAAAGCAAGTAGGGGCAAGTAGCAAATAAGCATGGAATCATGGGAGGAACGGACAAATTAAGACAAGGAATGGTTAAATGATAAGTAACAATTATGGCATAGTAGTCAAATAAGGCATGTAACAATTAAGGAATGAAGCAACATATATCATGAAGTAAACAAAACATGGAAACAAATATCATGACGGTGTATATACACTCGTCATCTCGCATATACGCCATTTTCTTACATAATCCATATAATACATAGTTCAAGAATTTTTAATTCCCTCAAGTCAAGGTTAGACCTAACACTTACCTCACTCTGTGAATCAAAACAATCAACTAACCATGACCTTGCCTTTCAAACAAGCCTCCAAACCAACCAAATGTAACATATATAGTTCAAATAATTGAAAATAGGCTTTAAAAACTATCCATGAGTGAAAAAGATTCAATCATTAATGATTTTGGAAAATGTTAACAAATGTCAACCCCGGACCCCTTGGTTAAAACCTGAGATTCTGACCAAAATCCGTTACCCATTCAACCCCAAGCCCAGTTATGTGATTAGTTTCGAAATTCGGCCTCAATTTGAGGTCTAAATCTCATTTTCTAAAAATCTCCAATTTCTACCCAAATCACTAATTTCTACCATGAAAAGGCATAAATTAAAGGTTAAAATTAATGGGTATTTATGGAAATATATGAAAATAAGTTAAAATCTACTAACATATGAAGTTGGGATGAAAACCTCTTCAAAATCGCCTTTAGGCCGAGCTCAAACTTGAAAATGGTGAAAAATGAGATTAATCCCGATTTTGGACTATTTTAAATCACTGGCATCGGGTTTTCTTCGCGTTCGCGAAGGACCTGACGCGATCGCGAAGCACAGCGGCCCGAATAGCCTTCGTTTTTGCGAGATACGCTTCGCATTCACCGTGGCCTCACCCACCTGGCTTCACTTTCGCGAGCCTAGGCTCGCGTTCGCGTAGAGTATCAAACATATCCCCTTACAGACCCCATAATACTACGCATTCGTGAGTGGACGGTCGCGTTCACGAAGGGTAATCCCCCCAATACTTTGCGTTCATGACTGTTTCCCCGTTCGCGAAGAATGATTTCCACCCCAACCTAGATTCCCCTTCGCGATCGCGAAGCACATTGCACCAGACATCAGCAACAGCCAAAACCAACAACCTTTAGAGTTCAAAATGGTCTGTAGCCTATCCGAAACTCACCCGAGCCCCTCGGGCTGCAAATCAAACATGCACATAAGTGAGATAACATCAAACGAACTTGCTCGCATGATCAAAATACCAGAGATCAAAAATGTATGAAATTTTCAAGAAACTCAAAAACTTCCAAATTCACAATAGAGCATCTGAATCCTATACTATGTTCCAGAACCAAAATTTTAACTTAGTAACAATAAAGTCAACATGGTCAAACCTAAAAATTCTTTAAAACTTTAAGTTACTAGTTTTTAACAAATCATTTCAAATCAAGTTATGGACTTTCGAATTCAATTCTGGGCATACGCCCAAGTCCAAAATTACGATCGGACCCACCGGGATCGTCAAAATACCGATGCGGGATTGTTTACATAAAATATTGTACGTAATCAACTCAAGTCATTTTTAAAGCTAAAAATCATATTTTCTTCAAATTTTCACATAAATTCTTTCCAAAAACAGACAGACTATGCATGCAAATCAAGAAATACTAAATGGAGCTAATCGAGGTCTCGGAACACGGAATAAGGGCTAGAACTCAAAACGACCTATTGGGCCATCACATTCTCCACCTATAAAAGAAACGTTCGTCCTCAAATGTACATAGAAAAGTAAATGGAATGGTGAAAAGGTGGGGGTATCTACTCCGCATATCGAATTCAGACTCCCACGTAGCTACCTCGATCGGTTGACCTCTCCATTGCAATCTAATGGAAGGATAACTCTTAGACCTCAACTTCCGGACCTATCGTTCTAGAATAGCCACCGACTCCTCCTCATAAGTCAAATCATTGAACAATTGGACTGATCTAAAATCTAATATATGGTACGGATCATCGTGATACTTCTGGAGCATGAAAATATAGAACACCGAGTGAACTGCTAATAAGCTAGGTGGCAATGCAAGCTTGTAAGCCACCTCACCAACTCTCTCAAGGATACCAAAGAGTCCGATATACCTACGACTCAACTTGTCCTTCTACCCGAACCTCATCACACCCTTCATATAGTGAACCTCGGAGCAAAACCCTCTCTCTAACCATGAATACAACATTACAAACTCTTCGATCAGCATAATTCTTTTGCCTAGACTGTGTTGCACGTAGCCGAACCTAAATCATCTTGATATTTTCCAAGGCATTCCGAACCAAATTAGTACCCAATAACCGAGCCTCTCTTGGCTCAAACCAACCAACTAGAGAATAAAACTGCCTCTAATATTATTGTGGTATTCTTTTATTTGTATAGTACAAACTGGAGAATCAAGCGAGTAGCTTTTCACATATATATTATCCCGCTACAGTTGTAGTAATATAAAGATATTAATTTTTTTCATTATTTATAGTCTCAACATAACCAACCTCTTCCACGAATACTTTAGAAACTCAATAAGTTTCTTTGAGACTTACTACAACACAATGCCTTTGTAACGACCCGACCAGTCGTTTTGCTTTCTAGAATCTTGTTCCCTTAAATAAGACTCCTTGTATGTGCTTTTACTATTTTATGACTTGCAGTGATGGTTGTTGGAAGGGTTCGAGTTGAAATCGGAATACTTAGTTCCTTAATATTGCTTAAAAAAGGTTAAGTTTGACTTTGGTCAATATTTTTAGTAAACAACCTCGGAACTGGTATTTGACAATCCCAATAGGTTTGTATGATAATTTTGAAATTGGGCGTGTGTTCGGATTAGGTTTTGGATGACCCGGAAGCGTTTTGGTGCCTAAAGTTGAAAGTTAGCACATTGAAGGTTTTAAAATTCTTTAAATTTTGTTTGAAGTAGGTTTTGGTGTTATCGAGGTCCGTTTTGGATTTCGAGCCTAGGAATACCTCGTATGGTGATTTAAGACTTGCACGCAAAATTTAGTGTCGTTCCGAATAGTTTAAGTATAGTTTGGCTCATTCGGAGTGAGTTGGAAGAACTTGAAGTTCATAAGTTGATTTGATTTGATTTGATTTGGAGTGTAATCCATAACTTTGATGTTATTTCATGTGTTCTGAGGGTTCGAGTGAGTCCGTTTTGTGATTTCAAACTTATTGGTATGTTTGGACGAGGCCTCGGGGGCCTCAGATGCCATTCGGGCGATGCGCAGAACTCGTTTGGACTTGGGAGAAAGGCTGAAGCAGCAGGGTTCTAGTACAATCGCACCTGCGAAGAACCTGCCCCAGGGGCGAACTCGCAGAAGTGGGCTAATTCCCGCAGAAGCGACCAGGCGTGGGCTAGCCGGTGATTGCAGAAGTGAAGCAGGATCTGCACCTGCGAACGCGCATATGCGAAGGAATTGATCGCAAAAGCGGGGAAGGTCGTAGGTGCGACGCAGAAGCGGGCTCGCTTGAAGCGAAGGAGGCGGACCTGAGCTTGGTCCGCGCCTTTGAGGTTTTGTCCACAGAAGTGGAGTCACAGGTGCGGCAGTAGCATCGCAGGTGCGAAAATCGCTGGGAGCAGTGAGATCATTTAAGACGGGACTTAGGCCACTTTGGTTCATTTATTTCACTTCTTGGGCAACATTTAGAGCTTCTTAGGGAGGAGTTTCCACCTAGATATTGAAGGTAAGTAATTCCTACCCAACGTAAGTTAAATACATAGATTATGGGTATGTTTTAACATGTAAAATAGTGAAAATTACGGGTTTAGTTGAAAAACCTAGGTTTTGATAAAAATGCGATTTAACCACTACAAATGATTATTGAATTGGGTGAAAATTATATATTTGAGTCCGTGAGGTTATGGGTAACAATTATCTTCGAAAATTTCAGGAATCTGGGCATGTGGGCTCGGGGATAAATTTAAGGAACTTTCCAATTTGGGTTGGGTAATTACTCTAGTAGCTAAATTATTAACTTTTGGGCGTATATTGATTATTTTATATAACATTTGGCTAGCTTCGGATTGATCGGCACCAAGTTGGGTTCTTAGAATGAATTTGTGGCCTGAAAGTGAGCTTTGAGACGAGGTAAGTCTCTTGCCTAACCTTATAAGATAGAATTTACCCCATAGGTAATTTAAATTGCTATTTGATTCAAATTGTGGGGGCTACATATGCAAGAGGTGATGAGAGTCCGTGCGTAGCTACTAATTATGCTTAAGTTCGGGTAGTTTAGAATCTAAATTATGAAATACTTGAAATGTTTGCACCCTACTTGTTAATTAAAGTGCCTAAATTATAATAGATCTTGGTAAATGATTTGTAGAGACCGAATTTCACTTACTTGAGTTTTGGCGGGTTACTTGACCGTTAATAGAAATTATGCTTCTTTGTGTATTAGCCTTATAATAGCTCTTAAATCGGATGTTCATATTGTATCCTATCTTTTTGTGGAGCGGGCTGAACGCCTCGGTAGTGTAATAGATGTATGTATGGTTCATGCCGTTTGACCCTCGGTAGTTTACACATTATTCTGGATCAGGTCGTATGACCTCGGCATAAATCGTGTGTGTTAATGCTTGAAGCCTGAACACACTTGATATCATTTTTCATGAATTGAGAGATTATAATTTATTTGGAATTTACTATTCGTTAAATAATTATATAATCACTATGGTCATTGTGTTATTATTATTACTCACATACTCTATGTCTGTTTGGCATTTATGTATTTCATTGTTAGCACATAGTAAGTGTCGATGTCAACCCCTCGTCACTACTTCTTCGAGGTTAGACTGGATACTTACTGGGTACATGTTGTTTATGTACTCACGCTACACTTCTACACTAATCGTGCAGGATCTGAGGCAGGTGCATCTGGCAGTCATACCGACGTGCACCCCTGATACCCCGAGGCCTAGTGGTGAGATACTCTTCTGAGTTCGTTCGACAGCACCTGGAGTCTCTCTTTTGCATTTATTTTCTATCTACTCTATTTGAGACAGTAGTGTAGAGTTTTGTATATTTTACTAGCTGCTCAAACACTTGTGACACCAGGTCTTGGAACACCTACTAGTAGACTTTATGGTTTTGGAGTGTTTATTTCACTGCATTTGCTCACTCATTAGCTTTCGCTTTACTTTATTAAATTTTCTACCCTTTAATTTCTTAATAAATGAAATTTAACTATTTGAAAATTTATTAAAAGAACAATTACATAATTAGTTCACTGTTGGCTTGCTTAACGACTACGTCAGGCGCCATTACGGTCTATAGGAGAAATTGGGTCGTGACAACATGGTATCATAGCACTAGGTTCACGTAGGTATCACAAGTTTTGAGTAGTCCTAATAGAGTCTTGCGGATCGGTGAGGAGACGTCCAAACTTATCTTCGAGAGGCTATAGGGTGTTAGGAAACTACTCTTTGTTCATCTCCTATCGTGCAGTTGATATTGTGCTAAGTATCTTTCTCTTATTCTTTCACAGATGGTGAGAATGCGCACGGCAGACGTACCCGATCATGGAAGAGTTGCTCCCCATGTTGCTGGAGGCTGAGGCTGAGGCCGAGGGAGGGCTCCAGCTCGTGGTAGAGGACGAGGACGTCCCAGAGTTTCCCCAGTTGTGCCACCAGTGGATCCAGTAGAGGATCCTATTATTGAGGAGCAGGACGAGGTGCCTGCAGCAGAGCCAACCCAAGTGGATTTCATGTACGCACCAAGATTCAGGAGGTCATGGACCGTATGTTGCGGTTCATGGATTCTATGACTCAGGTTGGTTTACTTCCAGCGAACCCCGCCACATCTTAAGCGGGAGGGGGAGTACAGACCCCTACCGCTCAGGCTCTAGAGCATGCAGTTGTCGTATATTAGACCACGGGTGCACTACCCATAGGCGGAGCTCAGCCAGTTGCAGTAGCTATACTTAAGCCCAGACTAGTTGCGGTCGGCGAGCTGCAGAAGCTATTGGACAGATGGACCAGGCTACATCCTCCTGTCTTTGGTGGTGAGTGACATGAGGACTCCCATGACTTTATTAATCATTGTAGGGACAGACTACACAACATGACCATATTAGAGTCCCACGGGGTGGACTTTACCACTTTCCAGTTGGAGGGCAGGGCTCATAGGCGGTGGCAGTCATATCTTCTCGGCAGACCAATAGGTTATCTTCCCTTAACTTGGGACCAGTTCACATGCATCTTTTTGGATATATATATTCCACAATCTCAGAGGAAAAAGTTATAGTTTCAGTTCGAGCAGCTCTAGCAGGGTCAGATGTAGTGACCGTCTATGAGGCGAGATTCTCTGAGTTATCTCACCATGCACTTATGATACTTCCCACTGATGCAGAGAGAGTGCGGAGGTTTGTTGCAGGTTTGCACTCTGGTATTCAGGCCACTATGGCCCGAGAGGTTAAGATGGGGACTTCGTACGAGCTAGTTTTGGAGATAGCTTAGAGGATCGAGGGTGTTCATCAGTGGGGCCGAGAGAAGGCGATGAGGGATAAGCGATTTCGATATTCTAGAAGGTTCAGTGGTGCCCAGCTAAGGACAGAGATCAGTTTGTGAGGGGTCAGTCTAGCAGGCCCACATATCCAGCACCACTGCCTCCTTGGGGTGCTCCAGTGCGGCCTTATTTCGGTGCCATTCTAGAGAGCTCCTACCATCGCCTAGCTATTCAGGGTTCCTCCAGTGGGCCTTCGGGCCATCAGGGTCAGACTTCAGGTCAGCAGTCCACCGTAACAAGGGGTTGTTTCGGGTGCGGGGATCTTGGTCATGTGAGGAGGTTCTGCCCCAGGCTTCGGGGCAAGGCAGTGCAGCAGGGTCAGCAACCTATGATTACAGCACCAGCTGCCACACCAACCGTCCGGCCACCCAGAGGCGGAGGGCAGGTAGGTAAGGGCTGTCCTAGAGGTAGAGGCTAGTCAGGTGGCTCTCCAGCCAGGTTTTATGCCTTTTCAGCCAGACCAGATGCAGTAGCCTCAGATGTCGTGATCACATGTACTATTTCTATCTACAGTAGGGATGCTTTGGTAATGTTTGATCTAGGGTCTACATATTTATATGTTTCATCTCTGTTTGCTCATTTTTTAGGTGTTCCTCGCGAGTCCTTAGGTACTCCCGTTTATGTGTCCACTCTGGTGGGCGATTCTGTTGTTGTGGATCAGGTCTATCGGTCTTGTATCATGACTTTCTGTGGTTCTGAGACTACAGAGGATCTTCTGTTGTTTGATATGACCGACTTTGAGGTCATCCTGGGTATGGATTGGTTGTCTTCATATCATGCCATCCTTGATTACCATGCCAAGACTGTTACATTGGCGATGCCAAAGCTTCCTAGATTAGAGTTGAAGGGTTCGTTTGTCAGTATATCAAGTCGGGTTATATCTTTTCTGAAGGCTTGAAACATGGTCGAGAAAGGTTGTTTGGCTTATCTAGCTTATGTTCGGGAAACTACTGCAAAGACTCCGGCGATTGATTCAGTGCCTGTGGTCTGAGAGTTCTTCGATGTATTTATTTGTGATCTTCTAGGCATGCCGCCAGATCGTGATATTGATTTATATATTGATTTTGCTCCAGGTACCCAACCTATCTCTATTCCACCATACCGTATGGCTCTGAAAGAGTTGAAAGAACAGCTTGAGGAGTTTCTAGCAAATCGTCAGACCGAGTGTGTTGCCTTGGGTTGCAGTGGTGTTATTTCGTGAAGAAGAATGATGGGAATATGCGGATGTGCATTGATTACTGCCAGTTGAACAAAGTTACCATTAAGAACAAGTACCCGTTGCCACGTATTGATGATTTGTTTGACCATTTGCAGGGTTCCAGTGTGTTCTCTAAGATCAACTTGAGATCAGGGTACCATCAGTTAAACATTCGTGATTCAGAAGACGGCTTTCTAGACTAGATATGGCCACTATGAATTTCTAGTGATATTCTTCGGTTTGATTAATGCCCCGATAGTATTTACAGATTTGATGAACCGGGTGTTCAAGCCGTATATTGACTCATTTTTCATTGTCTTCATTGATGACATTTTGATCTACTCGCGTAGCATGGAGGAGCATGAGCAGCATTTGAGAGTGGTGCTTCAGACCTTACGGGAACATAAGTTATATGTTAAGTTATCCAAGTGTGAGTTCTGGCTAGATTCTGTGGCATTCTTGGGGCACGTTGTATCAGGCGAGGGTATTAAGGTAGATCCTAAGAAGATCGAGGCAGTTTAGAGTTAGCCCTGTCCTACTACTGCGACCCATATCAGGAGCTTTTTGGGGTTAGCAGGTTATTATCTTCGGTTTATGGAGGGCTTTTCATCTATTGCAGCACCTGTGACTAGATTGACCTAGAAGGGTGCTCTGTTTCGATGGTCCGACGATTGCGAGGCGAGCTTTCAGAAGCTCAAGACTGCATTGACTTCAGCATCGGTGTTAGTGTTGCCTTCCGGTTTAGGGATGTATATTGTGTATTGCGACGCTTCACGCGTTGGCCTGGGTTGTGTATTGATGCAGGAGGGGAGAGTTATTGCATATGTTTCATGCCAGCTGAAGCCCCACGAGAAGAATTACCTCGTATATGATTTGGAGTTGGCTGCGATAGTTCATGCTCTTAAGATCTGGAGGCATTAACTTTATGGGGTGTCCTGTGAGGTTTACACTGATCATCGCAGCTTGCAACATTTGTTCAGGCGGAGGGATCTCAATTTGGAGCAGCGCAGGTGGTTTGAGTTACTGAAAGATTATGATATTACCATCTTTTATCATCCGGGCAAGGCGAATGTAGTTGCGGATGCCTTGAGCAGAAAGGTGGAGAGTATGGGTAGTTTGGCATTCATTTCAGCAGAGGAAAGGCCATGAGCTTTGGACATTCAGCCCTTGGCTAACAGACTTGTGAGGTTGGATATTTCAGAGCCCATCCGAGTTCTTACATGCGTCGTCGCCCAGTCTTCACTATTTGAGCAGATCAAGGCTCGCCAATATGATGATCCGCACTTATTTGTTCTCAGAGAGACAGTACTACAAGGTGGTGCCAATGAGGTTATTAATGGTGAAGATGGTGTTCTGCGACTCTAGGGTCGTCTAAGTGTCCATAATGTCAATGGACTGAGGGAGAAGATTTTAGATGAGGCACACAGGTCTTGATATTCTATTTATCCAGGTGCTACAAAGATGTATCGCGACCTAAAGCAGCATTATTGGTGGCGGCGGATGAAGAAGGACATAGTCGAATATGTTGCGAGGTACCTAAATTGCCAGCAGGTTAAGTATGAGCATCAGAGACCAGGTGGCCTACTCCAGCATATGGTTATACCTGAGTGGAAATGGGAGCGCATCACTATGGACTTCGTAGGTGGGTTGCTGTGGACCTCGAGGAAGTTTGATGCAGTTTGGGTCATTGTTGACAGGTTGACTAAGTCAGCACACTTCATTCCGATCGTGACCACATATTCTTCAGAGAGATTGGCCTAGATTTACATTTAGGAGATTGTTCGGTTGCATGGTGTGCCTATTTACATCATATCATATAGAGGCCCTCAGTTTACTTCGCATTTCTGGAGGGCAGTACAGAGTGAGTTGGGGACCCGGTATAGCTCAGCACAGCCTTTCATCCGCAGAACGACAGGCAATCAAAGCGGACGGTTCCAATCTTGGAGGATATGCTCAGAGCATATGTGATTGTCTTCGGAGGGCAGTGGGATTGATTCTTGACTTGGGCCTAGTTTTCTTACAACAACAGTTATTAGTCTAGCATCGAGATGGATCCATTTGAGGCTTTATATAGTCGGCGATGTCGTTCGCCCATCGGATAGTTTGAGCCTGGCGAGGCTAAGTTATATGGTACTAATTTGGTGAAGGATGCCTTAGAAAAGGTAAATTTGATTTAGGAGCGACTTCGCATAGCATAGTCTAGACAGAAGAGTTATGCGGATCGGAAGGCAGTGATTTATCATTTATGGTAGGCGATAAAGTTCTCTTGAAAGTTTTGCCGATAAAAGGAATCATGATGTTCGGAAAGAAGGGCAAGTTGAGCCCAAGGTTTATAGGTCCATTTGAGGTGTTGAGACGTGTTGGGGAGGTTGCTTATGAGCTTGCTTTGCCTCCCAGTTTATCGGAAGTTCATCCAGTCTTCCACGTGTTTATGCTCTAGAAGTATCATGCTGACAGTTCGCATGTGTTAGACTACAACAGGGTTCAGTTAGATGAGAGTCTGGGTTATGAGGAGGAGCCAGTTGCCATTGTTGACAGGCAGGCTCGCTAATTGAGGTCCAAGAATATTCCTGCGGTACAATTTCAGTGGAGGGGTCAACCAGTTAAGTAGGCAACTTGGGAGACCGAGGAGGACATGCAGAGCAGATATCCACACTTATTTTGGCACTCCAGGTACGATTCTAGACCCGTTCGAAGACGAACATTTATTTAAGAGGTGGAGAACGAAATGACACGACCGATCGTTTTGCTTTCTAGAACCCCATACCCTTAAATAAGACTCCCGTATGTGCTTTTACTATTTTATGACTTGCGAGGATGGTTAGTTTGGGTTGGAAGGGTTCGGGTTGAAATCGGAACACTTAAATCTTTAATATTAGCTTAAAAGGGTTAAGTTTGACTTGGGTAAATGTCACGACCCAAAAACCCAACCTGTCGTGATGGTGCCGATCGTGGAACTAGGCAAGCCGACTCATTCCAAAACAAACCGATATCTTCATTTCAAAGATAATTTCAAGGCTATTTAGCATAAAACAAAAACTTCATAAAGGAGTTCAAATCAAAACAAAAGTGCAAAAAAAGAAAGCCCGACATCGGGATGCCACTAGTCATGAGTATCTACTATAATCTGTCTAACAGTATCAAGACTAACTCAGCCTGGAAAATAGCTAAATTCAACTAAAGGAAGATAAGAGGGAGAAGAGCAAGGTTGCGATCGCCAGGCAGCTACCTTGCTATCCCCGAGGAATATCTACAACCGGAATAGTCAACAGCCGCTACCGTGTCCAAATACGCCTGAATCTGCACATAAGGTGCACGAAGTAACGTGAGTAAGCCAACTCAGTAAGTAACAACAATAAATAAAGACTTAGCAGTAGTGACGAGCAATAAGCATATAAAGTTCATATCATGAAATCTCAGTAAAATACCACATGCTTTTAAAATCAGGGTTTGAATCAAAACATCTCGTTTAAACCCAGTTCCAGTAAAATTATTTAAAGATATTTTTCAACAGTTTTAAAACAAGGCTCAATGCAAGGTGAGCAAAAAGGATGAAATCATAAACAGCCCCTCGGGCAAAACATCACTCATATACAGTCCCTCGGGCAAACCTCACAGTCACTCATGCCTCTCGGGCATACCTCACGATCACTCATGTCACTCGGGCATACCTCAAAATCACTCATGCCACTCGGTCATACCTCACAATCAATCATGCCTCCCAGTCACTCAGCACTCGGCACTCGCACTCAGTAGGTACCTACGCTCGGCGGGGTGTGTACAGACTCCGGAGGGGCTCCTTCAGCCCAAGCGTTAGATCAAGCCAAATCATGGCATAAATCACTCAAGCTCTTGGACTATATCAAACATGCTGCGGCGTGCAGCCCGATCCCATAAATATCCTCACAACTCAGGCCCTCGTCCTCACTCGGTCACAAACCTCTCAAGCCACTCGGGCATTTCAGTGAAAACAGGGTATTCAACCCAAAACAACATTTATATGCATCAAAACCGAGTAAAAAATTGAGTTAAGCAGTAAACCGGTATAACCATGACTGAGAATAGATTTTCAATCGAAAACAGTGATAGAATAGTAAAAAAAAGGCCCCTAAGGGTCCAAACAGCATTGGCACAAGGCCCAAACATGGCATTCAGCCCAATTTACAGAAACTCTTTCTAAAACACATAAATATCATATAGTTTCAACAAAATATGAAACTTTACAGTTACTACGGGACGGACCAAGTCACAATCCCCAACAGTGCACGCCCACACTCCCGTCACCTAGCATGTGCGTCACCTTAAAATAGTAGAATGATACGAAATTCAGAGTTTCATACCCTCAGGACTAGATTTACAATCGTTACTTGCGTCAAACCGGTCAAATCTCTACTCTGTGATGCTCTTGCCTCTCGACTCAGCCTCCAAATGCTCCGAATCTATTCACAATCAGTACAATACCATCAATATATGCTAATGGAATGAATTCCACAACAACAACTATCAAATTAGCCCAAAACCCGAAATTGGCTCAAACCCGGCCCCCGAGCCCATGTCTCGAAATCCGATAAAATTTACAAAACTAGAAAGCTTATTCACTTACGAGTCCATACATACGAAATTTATCAAAATCCGCCATTGTTTGGTCCCTCAAATCCTTAAATTAAACTCTCCAAAATCTTAAGCCCTAACCCCTCATTTTCGCTAATTACATGATAATACAACGGGGAATCATCATAGATAGGAGTATTAGATCCCAAACAACTTACCTCACTGAAAGCCCTTGAATCACCCTTCACAAATCGTTCCAAAAGCTCCAAAAACCTACTTGAAAATAGTGGAAATGAACCAAATTCACTAAGTGTTCTATTTATGTTTTCTGCCAGGCTTTTCACACCTGCGGACCATTTCTCGCTTCTGCGCCACCGTATCAGCGGAAAAGCCATCGCAGGTGCGAAACTCACTTAGGAGCCCAGGTTCCGCATCTGCGGCCCAAAATCTCGCGCCTGCAAAAGCGCACCTATGCATTTCCTTTCGCTTCTGCGAAGCCTGCCCAGAGTCCTCCTCTCCGCATCTGCGGACTCCCCACACACACCAGCGACCTCGCACCCGCGACTCCCCCTTCCGCAGGTGCGGAAATATCAGTAGCAGCAACTTCAGCTGCATTTTCCAACTTCGACAAATCCGTTAACCACCCGAAATCACCTCGAGGCCCTCGGGACCTCAACCAAAAATACCAACAAGTCATATATCAACATACAAACTTAGTCGAACCTTCGAATCACTCAAAACAATATTAAATTACCAAATTACCCTTGGATTCAAGCCTAAGAACTTCTAAACTTTCAAATTCGACAACCGATGCCGAAACCAAACAAAACGCGCCCGAATGACCTCACATTTTGCACACACGTCACAAATGACACTACGAACCTACTCCAGCTTCCGGAATTCCATTCCGACCCCGATATCAAATTTTTCACTACCGACCAAAAATTACCAAATTTGCAATTTCGCCAATTCAGGCCTAATTCTACCACGGACCTCCAAATTACATTCCAGATGCGCTCCTAAGTCCAAAATCACCTAACAAATCTAATGGAACCATCAGAATTCCAATCCGAGGTCAAATGCTAAAAAGTCAAACTTGGTCAACTCTCCCAATTTAAAGCTTTAACAATGAAATTCTTTCTTTCAATTCGATTCTGAAATACCTGCAAACCAAAAATGATGATTCACACAAGTCAAAGTAGATCATACGGAGCTACTCATGCCCTCAAACAACCGAGCGAAGTACAAATGTTCAAAATGACCAGTGAATTCATATGCTAATCTGGCACTCTTACTTCGGTTAAATCATCTCCTTTAAGAAACTTCTCAACCTTTACTTCTCCTACTTGACCTGCTAGTACTTCAACCACCGCGAAACGCTTCCCATCATGTCTTCCCTCATACTTTGCTGCCCAATTGCTGCATCAACTCAAAATGCATCTCTGTCATACCAGAACCAATAGAATGTTACCGACTCTAAGTCTCTTCGAAGATTATCTTTCTCGAGCCATCAACATCAAAATACCCATTCATAACCGCCATTACTACATAACCACTTACTCTTCTTGAGTCCAAACTCATTGACAGACATGAGAATTTAATTTGACCCAAACTTTAACAACGTGAAAGATCCTTCAAAATATTCACACTCGAGACCGTACGTCACATCAATACAAAAATCAAGCACCCAATGGCCTTCTTTTACATTTCAAGAAAATACTCCTCATCACATTCACATTGTCTTAGCACCTCCTGCAATTACGTCATACTCACCACAAAGCCATTCCACCGCTCATCGATCCACAAATTCCACTCGTAGGGACATTATCGGACATATGAGTCCAAATGTATAGGTTACAACTGAAGCTACCGAGCCTAAGATGTAGTCTAACCATGGCCTCAAGTCTTCCAGACTGGCCCACCACCACAAACATCGAATACACATCTCAACCTTGTTCATAGAATCAGAATCCGGCGATGCATAACCGATACCGAGCGCTCATGTGCGCATACGAATACGTGGAAGGAATTCAAGGAGTTATGTTCCAAGCTGAATCAATTTCGCACGATAGAATACAAGAAAGTAAAATTTTCCTAAGGGTTCTGCAGCCTCTCGAAGATAAGTACAGACGTATCTATACCGATTCGCAAGACTCTACTAAACTTGCTCATGACTCGTGAGACCTATGTAACTTAGGGCTCTGATACCAATCTGTCACGAACTAAAAACCTAACCTGTCGTGATGGCGCCTATCGTGGAACTAGACAAGCCGACTCATTCTAAAACAACCCGATATCTTCATTTTAAAGATAATTTCAAGGCTATTTAGCATAAAACAAACCTTCATAAAGGAGTTCAAATCAAAACAAAAGTGCGGAAAAGAAAAGCCCAACATTGGGGTGTAACTAGTGATGAGCATCTACTATAATATGTATAATAATATCAAGACTAACTCAGCCTGGAAAATAGCTAAATATAACTAAAGGAAGATAAGAGGGAGAAGAGCAGGGCTGCGATTGCCAGCAGCTACCTTGCTATCCCTGGGGAATATCTGCAACCGGAATAGTCAACAGCCGCTATCGTGTCCAAATACGCCTGAATCTGCACATAAGATGCACGGAGTAACGTGAGTACGCCAACTCAGTAAGTGACAACAATAAATAAAGACTGAGCAGTAGTGACGAGCAATAAGCATATAAAGTTCATATCATGCAATCTCAGTAAAATACCACATGCTTTTAAAATCAGGGTTTGAATCAAAGCATCTCATTTAAACTCAGTTTCAGTAAAATCTTTTAAAGATATTTTTCAAACAAGGCTCAATGCAAGGTGATCAAAAATGATGAAATCATAAATAGCCCCTTGGGCAAAACATCACTCATATACAGCCCCTCGGGCAAACCTCACAGTCACTCATGCCTCTCGGGCATACCTCACAATCACTCATGCCACTCGGGCATACCTCACAATCACTCATGCCACTCGGGCATACCTCACAGTCACTCAGCATTCGGCACTCGCACTCAATAGGTACCTACGCTCACTGGGGTATATACAGACTCCGAAGGGGCTCCTTCAGCACAAGCGTTATATCAAGCCAAATCATGGCATAAATCACTCAGGCCCTCGACCTATATCAAACATGCTGCGGCGTGCAGCCCGATCCCATAAATATCCTCACAAATCAGGCCCCCAGCCTCACTCAGTCATAAACCTCTCAAGCCACTCGGGCATTTCAGTGAAAACAGGGTATTCAACCCAAAACAACATTTATATGCATCAAAATCGAGTAATAAAAATTGAGTTATGTAATAAACTGGTATAACCATGACTGAGTATAGATTTTCAATCGAAAACAGTGAGAGAATAGTAAAAAAAGCCCCTAAGGGTCCAAACAGCATTGGCACAAGGCCTAAATATGACATTCAGCCCAATTTATAGAAACTCTTTCTAAAACACATAAGTATCATATAGTTTCAACAACATATGCAACTTTACAGTTGCTATGGGATGGACTAAGTCACAATCCCCAACAGTGCACCCCCACACGCCCGTCACCTAGCATGTGCGTCACCTCAAAATAGTAGAATGATACGAAATCCGGGGTTTCATACCCTCAGGACTAGATTTACAATCGTTACTTACCTAAAACCGGTCAAATCTCTACTCTGCGATGCTCTTGCCTCTCGACTTAGCCTCCAAATGCTCTGAATCTATTCACAATCAGTACAATACCATCAATGTACGCTAATGGAACTAATTCCACAAGAATAACTATCAAATTAGCCCAAAACCCGAAATTGGCTCAAATCCGGCCCCCGGGCCAACGTCTCGAAATCCGCCAAAATATACAAAACTAGAAAGCCCATTCACTTACGAGTCCATACATACAAAATTTATCAAAATCCGCTATCGTTTGGTCCCTCAAATCCTTAAATTAAACTCTCCAAAATCCTAAGCCCTAACCCCTCATTTTCGCTAATTACATGATTAAACAATGGGAAATCATCATAAATAGGAGTATTAGAGCCCAAACAACTTACCTCACTGAAAGCCCTTGAATCACCCTATAATAATCGCTCCAAAAGCTCCAAAGACCGACTTGCAAATGGTAGAAATGAACCAAATTCGCGAATTATTCTATTTATGGTTTCTGCCCGGGCTTTTAGCACATGCGGACCATTTATTGCTTTTGTGCCAACGCACCTGCGGAAAATCCATTGCAGGTGTGGACTCACTTAGGAGCCCAAGTTCCGCATCTGCGGCCCAAAATCTCGCGCCTGCAAAAGCCCACCTGCGCATTTTCTTCCGCTTCTGCGAAGCCTGCCCAGAGTCCTCCTCTCCGCATCTGCAGACTTCCCACGCACACCAGCGACCTCGCACCTGCGACTCCCCCTTCCGCATGTGCGAAAATATCAGTAGCAGCAGCTTCAGCTGATTTTCCAACTTCAACAAATCCGTTAACCACCCGGAATCACCCCAAGGTCATTGGGACCTCAACCAAAAATACCAATAAGTCATATATCAACATACAAACCTAGTTAAACCTTCGAATTACTCAAAATAACATCAAATCACCAAATTACCTTCGGATTCAAGCCTAAGAATTTCTAAACTTCCAAATTCGACAACCGATGCCGAAACCAACCAAACCACGTCCGAATGACCTCAAATTTTACACACACGTCAAAAATGACACTATGAACCTACTCCTACTTCCGGAATTCCATTCCCACCCCGATATCAAATTTTTCACTGCCGACCGAAAATCGCCAAATTTTTAATTTCGCCAATTCAAGTCTAATTCTACCACGGATCTCCAAATTACATTCCGGATGCGCTCCTAAGTCCAAAATCACCTAACGAAGCTAATGGAACCATCAGAATTCCAATCCGAGGTCAAATGCTAAAAAGTCAAACTTGATCAACTCTCCCAATTTAAAGCTTCAACAATGAAATTCTTTCTTCCAATTCGATTCCAAAATATCTGCAAACCAAAAATGATGATTTACACAAGTCAAAGTATATCATACGGAGCTACTCATGTCCTAAAACAACCGAGCAAAGTGCAAATATTCAAAACGACCGGTCGGGTCATTACAGTAAACATTTTTAGTAAACGACTTCTGAACTAGGATTTGACGGTCCCAATAGGTTCGTATGATAATTTTGGACTAGGACGTGTGTTTGTATTGGGTTTTGGAATATCCAGGAGTGTTTCGGCACCTAAAGTTGAAAGTTGGTGCATTGAAGGTTTTAAAGTTCTTTAAATTTGGTTCGAAGTAGGTTTTGATGTTATCAAGATCCGTTTGGGATTTCGAGCATTGGAATAGCTATGTATAGTGATTTAATACTTGCATGCAAAATTTGGTGTTATTCTGAGTAGTTTAAGTATGGTTCGACGCGTTCAGAGTGAGTTGGAAGAACTTGAAGTTCATAAGTTGGTTTGATTTGATTTTAAGTGTAATCCTTAGTTTTGATGTTATTTCACGTATTTCGAGGATTCGAGCGAGTTCATTTGTTGATTTTGAACTTGTTGGTATATTTGGATGAGGCCTCGGGGGCCTCGGATTCCATTCGACCGATGCGCGAAACTTGTTTAGACTTGGGAGAAAGGCTAAAGCAGTAGGGTTCTAGTGCAATCGCACCTGCGAAGAACCTGCCGTAGGTGCGAGCTCGCAGAAGTGAGATAATTCCCGTAGAAGAAGCCAGGCGTGGGATGGCCAGTGATCGCAGAAGCAGAGCAGGAGCCGCACCTGCGCAGAAGCGGGGAAGGTTGCAGGTGCGACGCGGACACCGCAGAAGCGGGCTCGCAGAAGCTAGCCCTTGTCCGCATAAGCGAAGGAGGAGGACATGGGCTTGGTCTTAGTTGAAAAACCTAAGTTTTGATAAAAATGAGATTTAACCACGAAAAATGATTATGGAATTGGGTGAAAATTATATATTTAAGTTCGTAAAAATTATGGGTAACAATTATCTTCGAAAATTTCTGCAATCTGGGCACGTGGGCCGGGGGTGAATTTTAGAAATTTTTCAATTTGGGTTGGGTAATTACTCTAATAGCTAAAGTATTAACTTTAGGGTGTATATTGATTATTTTATATAATATTTGGATAGCTTCTGATTGTTCGGCACCAAGTTGGGTCCTGAGAGTAAATTTGTGACCAGAAAGTGAGCTTTGAGACGAGGTAAGTCTCTTGCCTAACCTTGTAAGAGGGAACTTACTCCATAAGTGATTTAAATTGCTATTTGATTCTAATTGTGGGAGCTACATACGCACGAGGTGACGAGAGTCTGTGCGTAGCTACTAATTATGCTTAAGTCCGGGTAGTTTAGGACCCAAATCATGAAATACTTGAAATGTTTGCACCCTACTTGTTAATTAAAGTTTCTAAATTATAATGGATCTTGGTAAAGGATTTGTAGAGACCGAATTTTACTTACTTGAGTTTTGGCGGGTTACTTTACCTTTAATAGAAATTGTGCTTCTTTGTGTATTAGCCTTATAATAGCTCTCAAATCGGATGTTCATAATGTATCTTTTATTCTTGTGGAGCGGGCCGAACGCCTCGGCAGTATAATAGATGCATCTATAGTTCGTATCTCTTGACTCTCGGCAGTGTACAAATTATTTTGGATCGGGTCGTACGACCTCGGCATAAATCGTATGTGTTAATGCTTGAAGCCTGAATACACTTGATACTATTTTTCATGAATTGAGAGATTATAATTTATTTAGTTGTTCGAAATTTATTTTCAATTGGTATGTGCTAATAGAAGACTCTTGAAATTTACGATTAGTTAAAGAATTATCTGATCACTATGGTCATTGTGTTAATATTATTACTCGCATACTCTATGTCTATTTAGCATATATGTATTTCATTGTTAGCCCATAATAAGTATCGATGTCGACCCCTCGTCACTATTTCTTGGAGGTTAGACTAGATATTTACTGGGTACATATTGTTTGTGTACTCATGCTATACTTCTGCACTAATCGTGCAGGATCTGAGGCAAGTACATCTGGCAGTCATACCGGTGCGCACCCCAAATACCCCGAGGCCTATTGGTAAGCTGCTCTTCTAAGTCCGTTCGGCAGCACCCAGAGTCTCTCTTTTGCATTTATTTTCTGTCTACTCCATTTCAGACAGTAGTATAGAGTTTTGTATATTCTACTAACTACTCAAACACTTGTGACACCAGGTCGTGGAACACATACTAGTAGACTTTATGGTTTTGGAGTGTTTATTTCACTGCATTTGATCACTCATTAGCTTTCGTTTTACTTTATTAAATTTTCTACCCCTTAATTTCTTAATAAATGAAATTTAACTACTTGAAAATTTATTAAAAAGAACAATTACATGATTAGTTCACCGTTGGCTTACCTAGCGACGACGTTGGACGCCATCACGACCTATAGTAATAATTGGGTCGTGACAACCTTATTGATAAGCAATTTTATTCCTCCAAAATTATAATAATTGGCTCCTTCAAAGCTCTCAAGTAATTTTGTATTACCACATATTTATCAACATCCATATGGTGAATATCTCTTTTAAAGAGAAAGTTATACCATTATGGTCATGGATTAAAATTATATGTAAGATTTGTTTCTTGCATTACTGTTGTCCTTTAATAATCACATTGCCAAAATATTTTGGCATACAATAGGTATGTGACCAATGATCATTCATGCCATAATAATGAAATTATTTTCTTATTACATCTCAAACCTCCTTCTAGAGGTGAGCGTGGTATATTACTACCATTAGCGCGTTCATATTCTTCCAAGAATGAATATGTATTCATAAATCACATGTTGTCACATTCACATCATGAATGCACGATAATCATCTATATGTGCTTTACAAAATTTTATGTCAAATCGATGACAAACATTACTTTCACAGAGCGAAGAATTATTTTGAGAATCATGATTGCTCTCATCACCACAATAATGACGATTATAATTTCGTCTATTGCCATGTCCACATCCATTGATACCTTCACGGTAATGATTTTATCTTCTTTCAGACTTATCACATACTGCTATCATATTCTCTTAAGGAAACGAGAATAAAGCAAATTCAATGGGACAGGTTTTCACTTCTTGTGCTCACAATCATACATGAATTTGATCCTGACAAGATATAGAAATTTTGCCACTCTGGGTGGTTATAGTTTCTTACAAACTCCATTAGAATTATAATCAAAATTTATTGTCTTTGCTTGTATTTAAAATCAAATTATAGAATGTCAAAAATTTAAAAGAGAAAAAATATTTACCTTAAATCTAGAAGTTATTCCTGAGGGAAGCTCATGGAACAATTGACAATCATTATGCTCAATATTATGTATAAGTTGAGCACCATGCACGTATCCCAAAGCCTCTACTCAATTGATTGGAGTCTCATGCTGATAATATGTTATAAAACAATAAAAGAAGAGTAGTATTGCAGAGAAAAGTAGAGAGAGAATTCTTATTGATTTGAGTCATTTACAATGGAATAGAACCCCTCTATTTATAAGGGAAAAGTAATTAACCATAAAGTAACAAACTCTAAAATCTCTCTAAAATATGGACATTTACCTTAAATAGAATTCTGTCTATAAATTATTAGTATGATAAACAAGTAAAGTTAGTGAACCAAGCATTTCATGTAACGTTAAATAAAAGAAAACGACTGCTTTTGTAGTTTCCAATAAACTTACTCCCTCGTAATGGCTAAAACTTTAATTTCATTTGATTTAATTCGAATAATGCGCACTTAAGTCCTAACAACTAGATTCTCAAAGGACACAAATGTCATTTTTTCAAACAGTTGGAGAAGACGTACAATTCTTATCAAAGTATTCAACAAGTCAATTCCCCTTTATTCCTGAATGAAATCACATTTTCTCATTTTTATTTAGAGAGCAAACAGAAGGAGAGAGAGAAAAACAAATGGGGGCAGTGACGACGGCATTGATAGCAATAGCAGGTGTGATATTGGGCTGGATTACCATTGAAATGGCTTGCAAGCCTTGTCTTGAAAAGGGCCGGGATGCCATTGATCGGAACCTGGATCCGGATTACGACCCGGATGATCAAGACAACAACATACGTGCCCCGCTAAATCCGGATCCGAACCCGTCTGAGGATTCGGATTCTACTGCTGTCCCTGTGATCAAAACTGTCTGATCTTATCCTCGCTCTCCTTTTTGGTACTTGCTGAGTTACCCGAATACGAAATTTTACTATATTTTCTTTTAAAAAAAAATTTAAAATTATGCTGTTTGGTTTGAATGGAATATGGGTAATAGAGTGTAATAGAAAAGATTGGTTCTTTTGGGTTTCTAATAGTTTTCTGCTTGTGTAATTGCGTGATGACACTTGAACGGATTATTGTGGAATGTAGCTATGTTGTAATAGATATCAAATTGCTAATCTAGTTGATTAGTTATGTTTGCTATAGGTATTTAGTTATATCAGTCAATTAATTGCGCTCAATCACAAACTAGTTTGGCAGTGCTGGCTACATTTATCCTCTTTCGTTCATTGTGTTATATTTAGGCTTTTGCATTTCAATATTAAATTTAAGGAATTCTCTAATACTAGATAGTCTCTAGGCATTTGCTGATGAGAGAATTTTGAGCTAAATACTGAATACATTAAGAGAAGTTTCATTTTGTTGGTTATAAATTTGGAGGGAAATTGTAATATCTCCATTCAAATGCTTCAGCTCTTTTTTGTTTTCTTCTCTTTAGATTGTGTTACTCATTCCCCTTCTTGCCCCAGCTTAGAAGCAGGTATCTTGTTAATGTAGGCATGAGCATTTCACACTGAAAATATTGAAAAATGTGACCCAAATCTGTCGTGTAACTGAACAATGTGAAAACAAATAATTTGTGTCCTCAACTGCTGTTTCATCACATGAAACTGCTACTGCATATTTGCCATCCTATCCTCTGTAAGATGTTCCGAGTCAGTACTGCTTTTCTTAAAACTAGCCAGCTGAAGGTTCTTTGATTTTGTTCTTGCCCTTTTACTGATACCCTTGAATATGAAGAACTCTCACTCTTTAACAGTTTAACATGTGAGAGGTCCATGGCAAGTAGAGGCGAATCCAGAACTTAATTTTATAGGTTCAACCTTTAAGATTTTAGTATTGAATCCATTGTATTTTTGAAGTTATGGGTTTGTATATGCTATTTATTGCAATGTTTTGGTGAATTTTTACATATAGTGTTTACTGATGTATTCTTTACCTTTTTATTCTTCTACTACTTCCTCTTACATTTGATTTAACCTTTCTAATGCACTTGAAAATTTATTCTTCTCCTTTTTGGGATGTGTTTTGGAGTTTAGTTATTATCTATGCTTCTCCTATCAAATTGTTATGCTAGTAAGAATGACCAAGAGCACATATTTGGTGATTTTGATGATAAGTCCATGAATTTCGAAAGAACAGACTCTTTGAGTTAACAGTTGATTTCTGAAGTGTAGTTGTATAACAGTTCTTTTGTTTTCACAAAAGGAGCAAGAAGAATGGAAAAAGGAATTAGAGCTCTTTTATTTTTGTATCTTTGTTCTCTTTCTCTTTTGATGGGAAAGCTAAAGATTTTAGTTATAAAATAACACTAATGTTGTGGTGATGATATACAGAAAGATGTTATATAAAGTACTGACAAACTACCAGCTAGAGTCTAACTTCTGTACATAGAGTACTAATCAAATCAGTGTATCTTTTCTGCTTAATATACATATTCCAATTTACACCACTATGCTAACAGAAAGATGATAACACAGATATTACTTTACTCTCGAAGCATCTTTGGTCCTCGTGTCAAGGGAAACAACCTCTATACATTCACTTTAGGGGTAAGGTCTGTCTAATCACTGCCCTCCTCATAGCCCACTTGTTAGATTATACTGGGTTTGTTATTGTTGTTGTTGTCTTCTCGAAGCATCTCTGGTACACTTGCAGGTGCAAAGTTCCAAATTCTTTTGATTGAGTTACTTATTCCCCTTCTTGCCCAACATAGAACCAGGTCTCTTGTTGATGTAGGCATGACCATTTCATACTGAAAATACTGAAAAATGTGACCCAAATCTATGGTGTAACTGAACAATGTAAAAGCGAATAATCTGCGTCTTCAACTGCTCTTTCACCCATGAACTGCTACTGCATATTTGCCATTCTGTCCTCGTCACAATGCTCTCTGAGTCAGTACTGCTTGTCTTTAAACTAGCCAGCAGAAGCATGCTACTTTATATGAAGCACATGTTTTCTTTAAACTAGCCAACTGAAGGTTTTCCAATTTTTTGCTGACACAAGTGAATTGTAGGCTGAACTGACTGAAAGTTCCTGGCAATTTTCTCCCGTGACCAAAACCATTTTTTCTACACAGAAACTTAACAAACAGTAATCTGTAGCTTGCCGTCTTCATTTTGTTTCGAAAGGTTCTCTGATTGTGTTCCTTCTCTTTTACTGATACCCTTGAATCTGGAGAACTCTCACCCTTTCATTGTTTAACATATGAGAGGACAACTACATGTGGCACTATACTATGAAATACAAATATTGAAGAAAAAAATTGAGATCTCACTTCTGTTTCTCAAATGTTTCTGCTCACAAGATACGAACTTTAAGTTGTTTGCACTTGTAGCAGTAACCTTTCCTGCATAATGGTTGGTCAATGCTTTCTAAGTATGTATCGGTATAGTACAGCAATGTCCTGCCATTATTTATTCTGAAAGTTAACCAGTCAAGATAACACATTGTAAGGGAAAAGGGTCAAGGTGACAATACTTGAAGATTAAAAATGTTGTTTCGCTCGGGCAATTATTCCAGCAGGCCAAGTGAATCATATGGAAAACATGATTACAGCACTCCGAGGATGATAGTTTATGTTAATATTCAAAGGGTCTTTGCTCCTGGCATACCCGTTAAAATATAGTATACTAGTGTTTTTGGTGATATAATATCTTGGCGTTAAATGCCCCTTCTTAACATGGAACCAGTTATGCTGGTGAGAGCATTTTAAAACTCTACTTCTCTACATTTACATGTAACTGGAGTTGGAACGAGAAGACTTTAGTCAATGGAGCTCTCACTAACATAGATGCAAATTGCAGTTTCAAACATTTAGCCTTGTTCCTTAACTAGAAGATCCATCCAAGCAACATGCTGTAAACATTCAACATAGAAATCCCTAATTGTTCAATATTACAAGCTTTTGCAACAGACTAGCGCCTATCTCTGCTCAGCACCCAGAAAAGGCCCCCAAAATCTGTAAAAGCTACAGAACTGATAATAAACCTAAGGACCCATTTCAACCTTCAACTTAATCTCTTCAGTGGATCAGCTGCCTTGCCAGATCTTGCATCAGTCCAAGCTTTTGCAATCGTCCGTTTCATCTCTTCATCACCGTCCTCATACATGTTCTGCAAATGAAACAGTAAGTCATCACATAGTAATTCGGAAAAAGAAAAGTGAGTAGACACAGAATCAGATGTTGCGAGTAAGCTAGTTACCTTCATCAAATCCATAATTCCTGCCATGGGGTCTTTTTCTTTGTCCAAATTTGGCTTGAACTGCAGAGTAACAAGCACGACATGGGTTATAATACAAGCACCATAATCAAAAAGTAAATTATGAATCCATGGAACTGTATTCACCTTATCCTCTTTGTAATGCAAATCCAACCAGTTCCCTTTGGAGGCCTTAGTCAAGGTGATAACAACCCTGGTGGGTTTCACAAGCACCTTACATTTCTCAGGTACAATCTCTTTGTTCAATTTTGGTAAAGAGAAGCGGTAGTTCTTCCCATGTACATCGTGGAACTTAGCATCAAATGACATTTGCTTGAACTCAGTTCCCATTTTCTCCTGATCAACTCCTTCCAAAGAGAGATAAATCTGGATAGGAGCACAGTGAGCCATGAGAAAGAGAAACAACAATGAAGGCATTCCAAGTGTTCAAAATTGCAGAACTGGTTGAGAACTGATAGGAATTTTGTAGTTATAGTAACAGCTCTTTACCATATTTCTGTTCTATGGTCCAGTAAAGGTATATCAGAATTAGATGGATGAGTTCCGTTACAACTGTTGAAAGGCCAAAAATCCACCTATCTCATCTCTGTTTTGGAAACCATAACTTGTATACAAGAACTCTTACACATTTAAATATACATTGAGGGGCTCAACCTTAACTTTTCTAGTGAACAGATAGTACCTTCACTTTGTCATTGTCCTGATCCCAACTGAACGATGCAACAGAGACATAGTTCAGTAATTGGCTAGGGGTCACCTTTGCGGCAGTTGAAACTGGAGCTGGCGTTTGCGAAGATGGCACTGAAGCACCATCTTTTGACAGCTGCAGAACAGCAAAAAGACATTAAGGAGCTGGAATATCTTTTCACAATTTTCAAACTTTGCCACATATAACCTTATAAGGAGAAAAGATCACATAGAGCACCAAATTCATACGTATAAACCTCTCATAACAGCAACCAAACAAGTACAGATGAATCTCTTCTGTATACATCGGATTCAAGAAGAATGACTATGTCAACAAAAAAAGCTCAGCTCTCACTATCTTTATGTCCAACTGATAAGCAACATCTAAAGCTTGGCTACTACAGAGCAAGGCTATATTGCCACAAAGTTCTAATCCCATTCATTGTATTCCTCAAGCCATTTGTGGAAGGGATAACCTTTGAACAGATTAAATAAATGACAATGATCATCATCACAATTCTCCGGAGTGGCTAGGGATTAGTGTGTAGTGTTTACTTAGTTTATCTGCAACATTTTACTTCAACCAATATTATCATGTATGGCATGCATTTTCCAGCGACTGGACTAGAACCATTAACTCTAGAATAGCCAACTGATGTGTAACGATTGGTTATAGAATCCTCATTGTATAATCACTAAATATCTCCAAGGAACTAAAATCTAAGCTACTCAGACTCGGTGTAGGTATTCATGATCTAAATTTTAAGATTCAAGGGTACAGAGTACGAATACAGGTGTGAGGATTCAACTAAAAATAATTCAAATATCTGAAAATAGAGTTACCAAATATATATTTAAGTTATGAGACATTATGTGGACAGCTCACAATGTATTCCGAGAAGGAGAAAATATTGATAAAGAGGAGATCCGAAAAGGAGATAGAAGGAAAAGGACTTACACAAAAATTTCTATATACAAGGTACTCCATTTTCTTTAATTTCACCCTAACTTCAGTTTTGATATCAGAAATCATTGTATCAACCTCGAATTTCTCCAAAGTACCCAAAAATAGTTAACCAAATCCAATACAGATCCCACACCCACACCGACATTGTGACACAGGTGCGGCACAGAAAGTGAAGAGTCCGAGAACCTTAGACTAACATTAGTTTGGAATTACCAAACAGCAAAAAGAAACATATATAGATCCTCAATACAACTATAACAATCAGCTCTAAAAACACTTCAACAGCACCCTCAACATACCTTCCAAGCCCCATCCTACAAACTCCAAGGATTTTAATGGATTTTTATCTGGTAACCCTTGATGGAGCGGTGAAATGACAAACACAAACCTTCTTTTCACTATTTTATGACCGAAAAATCTGATCCAACCCTTAGACCAACTACAACCTTCAAAACTCGGGATATCAATCCTTCTCCACTTAAATACTAGGCTTAAATCTTTTCGGTACATAGTAAATCATTCAAAATGATATGAACTATAGGAACTTTGGACAACTTCCACCCTAATTTTTCTATGATTAAACCTGCTAAATCAAAATCTAAACGAGACACTCCATTAATTATGTAAGCATTAGAAGAGCTAGAAATAACTGCAATCACACATGAAAAATCCTAGCAAAGTTTAGTAATTATCATATTAAATAGTCGATTAAGAGAAGACACATATTCATTAATAAAAATCTACTCCGTTCCAGTTTATGTGAACCTATTTCCTTTTTGGCCCGTTCCTAAAAGAATGAACCCTTTCTAAATTTGGTAACAAGTTAGCTTAAACTTACAATTGTAACCTTAATGAGAATCTTTTATAACCACACAAATATTCTGGATCCTTTTTGACTTGTTTAAGACCATAAATTCTAAAAGTCTTTTTTTTTTTAACTCTGTGCAGGTTCACGTAAATTGAAACAGAGGACTTTGTGCCCAGTCAAACAGGTTCACATAAATTGGAACGGATGGAGTATTAATCTAAACAATAGTAAACATGGAAATAACAAAAGAGAAACTAATAAAAGAGAAAAAGTTACAGTTCAAAAAACCTTCTCCAAATTACGAATCTCAGAGGAAATGAGAGAAACAATACGAGGGCGTTTCGCTATGCTCTGAAGATGCTTAAGTTCCTCCAAATCCAACGCTAAATCGTTTGCTGCCATTTTCTGCTTTCTTCTTTCAAAAAACGAAAATTGAATCCTGGGTTTTAGAAGATTTCTGAGGTTATATAGTACGATAGAAAATGCTAGAAACTGGTGAGTTTTTTTTTTCTTAAAGGAAAAAATTGGTTAATAGTATTTTGTTATCTGAAAGTTCTAGAAGGAAGTTTCCAGACCTAGTGGCCCGTGGGATGTGTGTTAATGGGCTGGATAATCCAAGTTAGCCGGCCTGGCTCATAGGAAAGACTGATGATATAATCGTATTTAAATGGGATTGGGCGAATGACATAGTTATCCACAAAAATAAAATTATTTATCCTTATCTATTCATTTATTTTTTTATCCATAAAATTAATTATATTTCCTACTCATAGTAATTTTTGTGGAGAATTTTTTCTTTTTTCTCCAATTTCTTTTATATTTCTATGCTTCTTTTTTTTCCCCCCTTTTTTTCACCTTTTCTTTTTTCTCGTTTTCTTCTTATTTTTTTCTTTTTTCTCTTTTTCTATTCATTCATTTTTGCCCAAATTATATTATTGTTATTTTTACCATAATTTATTTCACATTCAATTTTGACTCCTTTATTGTTTTTCTTTATTTCTTGTTCCTTTTCTAATTCCATTTAACTCTTTTTTTCTTTTACTTTCTTTATTTCTTGTTCCTTTTCTAATTTCATTTAACTTCTTTTTTTATATATATATTTCTCTTCATAATCTAATTTCATTTATTGTTTTCACTATTTTTTATTATTCTTGTTTTTATACAATAAGAAAAAATAACTGATATAGTAAATATTTGTTCAGCTTTTTTAATATAACTAGTATAATATACCTTTTGTCTTTTTTCTCATTTTTTGATTCAATTATTAAACTGAAATAATATCAATTGTCACTTGATCTAATTCACTGAATCAGATTCTAATAATCAACATGTAATTGTCATGCAAACCTTGATCTCCTTCCCTACAAATATGAGTACACACTCTACCATTAGCAGTAACACAACCAGTTATAGAGCAAGAAAATATAATCTACAACCACCAAATCTCCATATATACTAGTTAGAATAGAAATGATAATAAAATATTGAAAAATATTGTAACGACCCGACTTGTCATCTTAAGAATCTATGCCCCATTCAGCTACTTAAGGTCCCGAGCAACTTCGTAATATGTATTATGACTTGCGTGTGCGGTCGTTTGATTTTTGGAAGATTCATAATTTAGATTGAAAGAACAATTCTCATTTTTGAAGCTTAAATGAAAAGAGTTGACCGGAGTTTGACTTTTGAGAAAACGACTCCGGAATAGAATTTTGATAATTCCAATAGGTCCGTATGATGATTTCGAACTTGAGCGTATGTTCGGGTCGAGTAACAAGTGGCCCGAGAGTATTTCGGCGCCTATTACTAAAGGTTGGCATTTTTAAAGTTTAAGAATTTTTTAAGTTTGGGTTGAAGTGGATTTTGATGTTATCGATGTCCGTTTGGGATTCCGAGCCTAGGAATAGCTCTGCATGGTGATTCTGGTCTTAGGGGAGCGTCCGGATGTGGATTTGGAAGTCTGTAGGTCATTTCGTGGTCATTTGGCGAAAGTTGGAAATTTGAAGGTTTTTGGGAAGTTTGACCGGGAGTGAACTTTTTGATATCGGGGTCGGATTTCAATTTCGGAAGTGGGAGTAGGTCTGTAATGTCAATTATGACCTGTAAGCAAAATTCGAGGTCAATCGGATTTGATTTGATAGGTTTCGGCATCGAATGTAGAAGTTTGAAGTTCTAAAGTTCATAAAGCTTGAATTGGGGTGCGATTCGTGGTTTTGATGTTGTTTGATGTGATTTGAGGCCTCGAGCAGGTTCGTGTTATGTATTGGAACTGGTTGGTACGATTGGATGGGGTCACGGGGGCCTCGGGTTTTGATTCGGGGTGGTTTCGGACCAAGTTTGGGTGTTTTGATGTTGTTGGTTGCTGGTTCTGGTGCTGTTCTTCGCATTCGCGAGAAAGAATTTTGCTGCTGGGACTTTTTTCTTCACGTTCGCGAAGAGGTTCTCGTGTTCGCGAAGAAGGAAATTTTGTTGTTCGTCGTCTCACTTTGGAGGCTCATATCTCGCAATCTATATGGAATTTGGAGATGATCCAAAAATGAAAGGTGTAGCCCTTTGTGTCTAGTTTTTCGAAAGGTAAACCATTTGTCATTTGGAATTTTGTAAAAAAAAAGGTTATGGTGGATACACTATAGGCTATCTGGAAAGAGTTTGAAAATCTCTGTTGCACAGGGTTGACTTTGGAAGCTTATATCTCGCAATCTATAAGGAATTAGGAGATGAGCAACAAATGAAAGTTATAGCTTTTGGAGTCTAGTTTTCAAAAAGTCAAACCATTCATCATTTGGAGTTTTGTATAAAATGTGATGATCATTAGACTATTACAGTATGAGAAGAGTTTGAAAATGGCTGTTGAAGAATTTGTTCATCGCGAACACGAGGGGAGTCTCGCGAGGGGAGTGTCGCGAATGCGAAGAACAAACCCCTGGGCAGCAGAATAAAGTCCAAATTCGTCTCATTCTTCCATTTTTGGACCAAGGAAGCTCGGGTGAGGCGATGTTTCGAGAGTTTTTCAAGGAAAATATTGGAGTAAGAATTCGTAACTTGATTTTGATTAAATTACATGAATCCATTGTTATTTTTTATCACTAAATTAGTGAATTGGATTGAAAATGGTAGAAATCCTCTAGACTTTAATTTAATATTTGAAGGGCGATCCGTTATCAGAATTTGATAATTTTGGTTTGGTTGAACTCGTATCGGAATGGGTGTTCGGATTCCGTAAAAATTCTGTCGGGTTCCGAGGAACGGGCCCCGAAATGACTTTTTAGAATAAAATTTTAAGTTGGTATTTTATTATCCGGAATTATTTTCGATGAAATTTAATGAAGTTATACAATTACTTTGGATAGATTTGAGCCGTCCAGAGGTCAATTCAAGCAAGAAGGCTATTTTGGAATCGGCCTAATTTAAAAAAAGGTAAGTATCTTATCTAACCTTGAGTGGGGAGTATCTTGCCTAACCTTGAGTAGGGGAATTACCCCTTAGGTATCGAGTTTTATGTGTCATTTGTGAAATGTGTAAAGTCTTGTACGTGAGGTGACGAGTACGTACTCAGGCTTACATGTGCAAAATTTATTGGGTTAAAGTCTTAGGCATATTGTGCAGTAAATTGGATAATTGTTGGCATTTATTAAATCATGTATTTGCCATGCCTCAATTCGCTTTTGTTAAATTTATTTTTATATGATAATTTGATGTGATTATTACTTATATATTTATGTGAATTCCGTGAGTTTGGTGATTTGATATTTCCTGGAAATAATTACATTATAGATTTTACATTTGCAAATAATTAATGAAATAAATTTAAACTGAGGCGTTAATATAATCATCAAGAATTTGAATTAATGAAGGTGTTTCCCTATACTGAATATTTTCCATCTCTGTTGTTGTTTTGAGATTTTATACACATTGTATGGAGCCTTGGGCTATTTGTTGTGAAATTAATTAATTTTGTTATACCTTTGGAATTGGTTGTGGCCATTGGACAAATTGTAATATGAATTAATTTTGTTATGTTGTCGTGATAATATTCCGTGTAAATTGTTGTGTTATTTAAGTTATTATTTTGAGGATATAAGGGTGGCATTCCATTATTCATATTATGTGGGTATAAGGGTGGCATTTCATTGTTGTTATGTGTGTTGGGATATTGTCTGGGCGGAGTGATAAGGATGGCTATAGGAGATATAAGGGTGTCTATATGAGCGATAAGGGTGACTATTGATATTGTTAGGGCGGAGGGATAAGGGAGGCTATTATAGGAGTGATACGGGTGGCTATAGGAGAGATAAAGGTGGCTATTGTCAGGGATGATATGTGATGATGTGGAGTTATTGCGTTGGTAATTTTTATGTGATGTTGTGATTTTCCTTTTGTTTGTCTTTATATTTTGTGCAATTTGTCTTGATGTTTCGGTAAACTTGATAATAGTCTGATCTATGTTGAAATTGAAAGCTTGTGGTTATTGCCAGGCGGATTATGAAATAAAATGTGGGCACGAGGTGCCGTGAGTAAATAATGATGATATTGGCACGTGAATTGTCCATGCAGTTGTGATATGAAATGTGGGCACGAGGTGCAGTGATTAAATGATGATGATATTGACACGTGAGTTGTCCATGCGGTTGTGACAGAGAAAATTGGCACGAGGTGCCGTGAAAATATGAATGTGGGCTGAGACCCGTATTTTTTGATTTTGAAATGAGGTGTCACACGGTGACTTTTATTCGAAAGATATTTATTTGAGGAATTATATTTGAAAGAGATTTATTTGAAGGGAGTATATCCGAAATATATTTATTGGAAAGTATTATATCTTGAAGATTATTATTTGAGAAATATATAGGCGAAAGATTTATATTTTAAGGACTTGATTAATCGGGTGTACTTGTATTTATTATTTGTTGAGCAATATTAATGGTTTTCTTGTTACCCTGCTGTGTATATCACTGGTTGATTAGTGTTGCCATTATTGTTATTTGTTTTCCTATTATTTTTGTATACTATATTGCACAGGTTATTAGACTATTAAGTGTCTTGACTGTACCTCGTCACTACTCCACTGAGGTTAGTCTTGATACTTACTGGGTACAGACTGTGGTGTACTCATACTACACTTCTGCACATTTTTGTGCAGATCCAGGTGTTGGAGATATCGGACTAGGACATAGTTAAAGTGTGATCGCAAGGATTCAAGGTAGAGCTGCTTGGTCGTCGCAGTCCCTTGGAGTCTTTCCATTTTATGGTACTGTTAATTATTATTCGAACAGTATTGAGTATTCGATCTTTGAGATCATTCCATGTATTTAGTTAGAGTTTGTGACTCAGTATTACCAGTCTTGGGAGGTTTATATATTTGTTTCCGTTTTTGGTTTCGATTATCTATTTTAAAAACAATTGGCTTGAATTGTAGTTATAATCGGCTTACTTAGTCTTAGAGACTAAGTGCCATCACGACGCATGTGGTAGGATTTTGGGCCGTGACAAGTTGGTATCAGAGCTCTAAGTTCATAGGTTTGTATGAGTCACGAATGAGTTTAGTAGAGTCTTGCGGATCGGTACAGAGACGTCTGTACTTATCTTCGAGAGGCTATAGAACTGTTAGGAAATTTTCACTTCTTTCATTCCTGTCGTGCGGATTTATTGATTGTGGAATTTGAGCCCTTGTATCTCTATTCTCTCACAGATGGTGAGGACATGTGCTACCGGATCAGCTGAGCAGGCACCCGCACATACTGCTAGGGCTGCAAGAGGCCGGGGCCGGGGCCGAGATAGAGGCCGAGGAAGGGCACGTGCCGCGACTAGAGCACCTGTCAGAGTAGCAGTTGAGGAGCCACCAGTAGCTCCAGTTGGGGAAGAGGTACCAGAAACACCTGTTGTTACCCCCGAACTTCAGGAGACTTTAGCACAATTCTTGAATATGTTTGGTATATTAACTCAGGAGGGATTGTTCTCTGTTGCACCAAATATTGCACAGATTGGGGGAGTAACTTAGAATCCTACCGTCCGTGCTTCAGAACAGCAGGTTCATATTGGTCAGGTTCCGGGTATAGTACCGGTACATCATGTTATTCGGGTTTAGCTTGAGATCAGGCCAGAGGCATCAGAAGAAGAACAAAAGAGACTTGAGAGATTTAAGAGGTATAGTCCACCTACCTTCAGTGGCACAGCTACTGAGGATGCCCAGGGATTTCTAGAAAAAATATCATTGTATTCTCCGCACCATAGGTATTGTGGAGGTAAGTGGAGTTGCCTTTACTATATTTCAATTGTCAGGAGCAACGTATCGATGGTGGCAAGTTTATGAAGAGGGCAGACCGGCCGATGCAACACCACCAACTTGAGCATGATTTTCGGAAATGTTTTTGAAAGAGTTTGTTTCCCAGACTCTATGGAATGCATGGCGCACAGAGTTTGAATGGTTGCGTCAGGGCACTATGACGGTGTCAGAATATGCTATCAGGTTCAGTGAGTTAGCCCAACACGCACCTATCTTGGTACATACAGTCAGAGAGTGGGTCCGCAGATTCATTGAGGGGCTCGATTATGATCTTAAAATAAGCATGGCTCGAGAATTGCAGACTAACATTCCATTTCAGCAAGTAGTAGAGATTGCCAGGATGTTAGAACGTGTTCGGAGTGAGGAAAATAAGTCTAAAGAGACCAAAAGGTCTCAAAATTCTGGAGGATTCAGAGGATTCTACTCTGTAGCCATGGCTCATCATGGCGGAGGCTTGGGTAGTCGGTCAGCCCAGTCAGCAGTTCAGAGTACTCGTAGTACTTCAGATAATACTTTTAGTGCACCACCAGCACGAGATTCTTATAGTGGTTATTCCAGTTATCGCACAGACTCAGTACGAGCAGCCGCAACCTCAGATGGGTTGTTATGAGTGTGGTGATACTATGCATATCATGAGAGATTGTCCCAGACTTGGGAGGGGTGGATTCTATCAGAACACTCAGGCTATGGGCCCCAATATAGTTACTAACCCACGTGCACAACCAGTTAGGGGTGGAGGACATGCGGGTAGAGGGCGCCTTAGAAAGGGAGGCCTAGCCCGTTGATATATTTGCTATGGTCTGGCTGAGTCCACTACACCAGATGGTGTCGTTACAAATATGATCATGATTTGTTATAAAATGATATTTTTCCTTAATTTGATTCGGTTCTGAACATTGAGGTGAGTCCTCCTATTATGCTCCACTTATGGGTGACCTTCATAATTTTATGACCTACTTATATGTTTATCCTTGTTGGGAGATTCAATGATGTTGGCCCATGTCTATCATTTTTTATTTTATACACTATTGAGGACTATAAGTCCAAAAGTGACTTTCTATTACTCTATACATTGGTTTTTGATGTGATTTCGGAATAATTGAATTCAATTTTATGAGTTATATGCCCTACCGGTATGAAGGTTCATTATGTATTGTGAAAAAAAAAACTGTTTACGAAATTTATTTAAAAGAAGAAAGAAGGGAAATTGAAAATTTCAGTTGGCACAATGTGCAAAAAACTTGTGATTCGGAGTTGAGGATAAGATCCTCGCATTTTTATATGATATGAAATATTTAAACTGGACTACAAGTCGCAGTGGAAGTTATATAAGGACGAGGTCCTTGTGGTGAAATATTTATGAGTTTAAATTCTCCCTTTGTGAAATTTAATTTGTACTATAGTACTAATAGGGAGTCATGCCTGATAGGCTTATGTGATAATTCTTTTATGTGTTTATGTGCCAAAATTGTGCTGTAATTATTAAGGTTTAGCCTACGAGGTGAGTGACCAGGTGGCGCTAAATGTGTCTCGTTAACCCGAGTAAATAATTACGAGGTCTTCATGCCTCGTGTGTTGCCGTCAGTGTTGTGAAAATTAGATATGAGATTTTGGTTCAGATGAGATTAATTGAGGATGCTGAAGTTAATTATAAACAGTTATTATGACCAGAGATGCGTTTATGGACATACGTATGATGTGTGCATAGGAATGAGTTGCTACAGCTGGTTGAGAATATTACCGTGCGTTGATTTAAGGAATTTGAAATAGATTGGAGTGTAAGGAATTGGCTTTAAAGCTTATAAGTGTGAATAAAAGAAATAATTTCTATTGAGATGATGTTGTCGGACCCCTGTTAAATTTACGGTGACGTAGAATCACTCGTGAGTATGTGTGAAATAATGCACTCAGTAATTTAATGTCATCAGAATAATTCTTGACACGTTCGAGGACGAACATATGTTTAAGAGGGGGAGAATGTAACGACCCGACTTGTCATTTTAAGAATATATGCCACATTCAGCTACTTAAGGTCCCGACCAACTTCGTAATACGTATTATGACTTGCGTGTGCGGTCATTTGATTTTCGAAAGATTCATAATTTAAATTGAAAGAACAATTCTCATTTTTAAAGCTTAAATTAAAAGAGTTGACCGGAGTTTGACTTTTGAGAAAACGACTCCGGAATGGAATTTTGATACTTTAATAGGTCCGTATGATGATTTCGGACATGGGCGTATGTTCGGGTTGAGTATCAGGTGGCCCTGGAGTATTTCGGCGCCTATTACTGAAGGTTGGCATTTTTAAAGTTTAGGAATTTCCTAAGTTTGGGTTGAAGTGGATTTTGATGTTATCGATGTCCATTTGGGATTCCGAGCTTGGGAATAGCTCTGCATGGCGATTCTGGTCTTAGGGGAGCGCCCGAATATGGATTCAGAAGTCTGTAGGTCATTTCGGGGTCATTTGGCGAAAGTTGAAAATTTGAAAGTTTTGGGAAGTTTGACCGGGAGTAGACTTTTTGATATCGGGGTCAGATTCCGGTTCTGGAAGTGGGAGTAGGTCCGTAATATTAATTATGACTTGTGTGTAAAATTTGAGGTCAATCGAATTTGATTTGATAGGTTTCGGCGTCGAATGTAGAAGTTTGAAGTTCTAAAGTTCATAAAGCTTGAATTGGGGTATGATTCGTGGTTTTGATGTTGTTTGATGTGATTTGGGACTGGTTGGTATGATTGGACGGGTCTCGGGGGCCTCGGGTTTGATTTGGGGTGGTTCCATACCAAGTTTGAGTGTTTTGATGCTGCTGGTTGTTGGTTTTGGTGTTGTTCTTCGCGTTCGCGAGAAAGGATTTTCTTGTTGGGACTATGTTCTTCGCCTTCGTGAAGAAGGAAATTTTGATGTCCGTCGTCTGAGTTTGGAGGCTCATATCTCGCAATATATAAGGAATTTGGAGATGATCCAAAAATTAAAGTTGTAGCACTTTGTGTCTAATTTTCCGAAAGGTAAACTATTTATCATTTGGAGTTGTGTAAAAAGGTTATGGTGGATACACTATAGGCCATCTGGGAAGAGTTTGAAAATCTCTGTTGCACATGGCTGACTTTAGAAGCTTATATCTCGCAATCTATAAGATTAGGAGATGAGCAACAAATGAAAGTTATAGCCCTTGGAGTCTAGTTTTCATAAAGTCAAACCTTTCATCATGTGGAGTTTCGTACAAAATGTTATGACCATTATACTAGAGGCTGTCTGATAAGAGTTTGAAAATGGATGTTGAAGAATTTGTTCATCGCGAACACGAAAAACAAACCCCTGGGAAGCAGAATAAAGTTCAAATTCGTCTCATTCTTCCATGTTTGGACCAAGGAAGCTCGAGTGAGGCGATGTTTCGAGAGTGTTTCAAGGAAAACATTGGAGTAAGAATTCCTAACTTGATTTTGGTTAAATTACATAAATCTATTGTTGTTTTTATCACTAAATTAGTGAATAGGTTTGAAAATGATAGAAATCCTCTAGACTTTAATTTAAGATTTGAAGGGCGATCCGTTATCAGAATTTGATAATTTTGATATGGTTGAACTCATATCGGAATAGGTGTCGAATTTCGTAAAACTTTTGTTGGGTTCCGAGGGGCGGGCCCTGCGTTGACTTTTTAGAATAAAATTTTAAGTTAGTGTTTTATTATCCGGAATTGTTTTCGATGAATTTTAATGAAGTTATACAATTAATTTGGATAGATTTGAGCTGTCCGGAGGTCAATTCAAGCAAGAAGGCTATTTTGGAATATCGGCCTAATTTCAAAAAGGTAAGTATCTTGCCTAACATTGAGTGGGGGAATTACCCCTTAGGCATCGAGTCTTATGTGCCATTTATGAAATGTGAAAAGCAGTGCGAGGTGACGAGTATGTACTCAGGCGTATATGTGCAAAATTTATTGGGTTAAAGTCTTAAGCATGTTGTCTAGTAAATTGGATAATTGTTGGTATTTATTAAATCATGTATTTGCCATGCCTCAATTCGCTTTTGTTGAATTTGTTTTTATATGACAATTCTATGTGATTATTACTTGTATATTTATGTGAATTTCGCGAGTTTGATGATTTGATATTTCCTGAAAATAATTACATTATGGATTTTACATATGCAAATAATTAATGAAATAAGTTTAAACTGAGGCGTTAATATAATCATCAAGAATTTAGATTAATGAAGGCGTTGACCTATACTGAGTATTTTCCATCTCTGTTGTTGTTTTGAGGTTTTATACACGTTGTGTAGAGCCTTGGGCTATTTGTTGTGAAATTAATTGATTTTGTTATACCTTTGGAATTGGTTGTGGACATTGGGCAAATTGTGATATGAATTAATTTTATTATGTTGCCGTGATAATATTCCGTGTAAATTGTTATGTTATTTGAGTTATTATTTTGAGGATATAAGGGTGACATTCTGCTGTTAATATTATGTGGGTATAAGGGTGCCATTTCAGTGTTGTTAGGTGTGTTGGGATATTGTCTGGGCGGAGTGATAATGGTGGATATAGGAGAGATAAGGATGGCTATTGATATTGTCAGGGCGGAGGGATAAGAGAGGCTATTATAGGAGTGATAAGGATGCCTATAGGAGAGATAAATGTGGCTTTTATCAGGGATGATATGTGATGATGTGGAGTTATTGTGTTGGTAATTTTTATGTGATATTGTGATTTTCCTTGTGTTTGTCTTTATATTTCTGTGCAATTTATCTTGATGTTTCGGTAAACTTGATAAAAGTCTCAACTATGTTGAAATTGGAAGCATGTGGCTATTGCCAGGCAAATTATAAAATAAAATGTGGGCACGAGGTGCCGTGAGTAAATAATGATGATATTGGCATGTGAATTGTCCGTGCAGTTGTGATATGAAATGTGAGCACGAGGTGCCGTGGTTAAATTATGATGATATTGACACGTGAGTTGTCCGTGCGGTTGTGATAGAGAAATTGGCACGAGGTGCCGTAAAAATATGAATGTGGGCTGAGACCTGTATTTTTTTATTTTGAAATGAGGTATCACAGGGTGACTTTTATTCAAAAAATATTTATTTGAAGGAATTATATTTGAAAGAATTTTATTTGAAAGAATTATATTTGAAAGAAATTTATTTGAAGGAATTATTTTTGAAAGATATTTATTTGAAAGAATTATATTTGAAAAATATTTATTTGAAGGAAGTATATCCGCAATATATTTATTGTAAAGTATTATATCCTGAAGATTATTGTTTGAGAAGCATATAGGCGAAATATTTATATTTGAAGGACTTGATTAATTGGGCGTATTTGTATTTATTATTTGTTGAGCATTATAAATGGTGTTCTTGTTGCCATATTGTGTATATCACTGGTTGATTAGTGTTTCCATTATTGCTATTTGTTTTCCTATTATTTTTGTATACTATATTGCACAGGTTATTAGACTAGTGAGTGTCTTGACTGTACCTCGTCACTACTCCACCGAGGTTAGTCTTGTGTCATGACCCAAAATCCGTCTAGCCGTGATGACACATAACCCAACCCGCTAGGTAAGCCAATTAACGACTAACCAATTTCAATAATATTTAATAAAGCAATTTAAGTAAGAAATATCTTAATGTTACACATTCTCCAAGGACTGGTAGTATAAATCATGAGCTTCTAAGAATGGAGTATACAAAGCTGGTATGAAGTAAATACATCATCTGTTCGAAAAGTACATAAACAGAGTTTTATGAATCTAAGGCTGCCATGAACAATAGGCAGCAACAACCGGAACACAGGTACAACTTCAGCTCCAGCTCCCAACGAACACATCAACATCAACAGCTAACATCTGCACACAAGGTGTAGAAGTATAGTATGAGTATAACCTACCCTATGTACTCAATAAGTAACAAACTTAACCTTAGGTTGAAAGTAATAACGAGCTTGTACCAAGGTCAGAGTCCAACTTCCATAACCAACAATAGTTCATAACAATATAAAACAAGTAATACCAGAAGTAACTCAGAAATAAAATTCTCAACAAAATCATGATTTCTAAAAAGTAGTTCTGACTTTCAAGTATATCAGTGAAAAACTCAAATCGTTTACAGTTGTTGCCTAAAATATGGGTAAGTTTGAAAATCGTAAATTTTCCCAAAATTCCTTTCCACAATAAATAAGATGTTTCATTTTCTTTCCAGATATCCAGTGAAAAATACATCACTATGCCCATATGCCAATATGTGTGAGAAGTCATGAATGACGTGATACCATACAACATGAGGAAAATACATCTTTATGCCTGTATGTCATGTGTGTATGTCAATGCAATGCATCTCAGAGGCGAACTCGTGTACTCACACTCTCAGAGTACTCAATCTCACTTTCTCACACATTCCACTTATCATGCTTAATCACTCGGTACTGTATATGGCCAATCCGGCCCAGGAAGATCCATCCCAGAATATACACATCAACTGATCATCAGTCACTCTGTACCGAGTAGAGCCAATCCAGCCCGTGGAGAAGATCCATCTCCTGGTATATATAATACTTCGGACAAGATCCATGTCCAGGGAAGATCCATCCCTCATAATATCAATCGCGCTCACTGGGTGTGTATGCAGACTCCGGAGGGGCTCCTTCAGCCCAAGCGCTATAAATCGCACGGATAACTCACGTGTTGCACGGATAACTCACGTGCTATATAAATCCTATAAGGCCTGCTGCAGGCGGGCAACCCCGATCTACATAATAATAATAATATATAGAGCCAACATGGCCTGCTGCGGCGTGCAACCCCATCCCGAACATATCCTCATAGTCAGGCCCTCGGCCTCCCTCTGTCGTTAATCTCTCCAGTTTATCTATCATGGGCTCACAATGTCATGAAAATAGCCCGAAAATGATGATATGATGTATTAATAAATAACAACAAAGACTAAGATATGATATGCAATGAAATGAATATGACTGAATATAAATTTTCAATTTAAAACAAATAATTCACAGCAATATGACCTCTGTGGGTCCCAATAATACTGGCACATAGCCTCAACATGATTTTTAATTCTCAACTCAATTTCTTCAACATATAAAACTGCATAGAAAATGCCAAGATTATTTGACTATAAAATTCCACGGAAATAATTACGTCACAATTTCTATGGTGCACGCCCACACGCCCGTCACCTAGCATGTGCGTCACCTTCAAACAATTCACATAATACGTATATTCAGGGTTCATACCCTCAGCTCCAAGATTAGAAGAGTTACTTACCTCGAACAAGCCGAATCCAATGTCGAGCAAGCTAAACAATGCTCCAAAAGTTTCATTATGCACGTATCAACTTCCGAACGGCTCGAATCTAGTCACAATTAATTCTATTCTATCAATTTAAATTATAGGAATTAATTCCATATGAAAATACTAATTTTCCAACCAAATCCGAAATTGCACTCAAACATCGCCCATGGAGCCCACGTGTCGGAACCCGATAAAAGTTACAAAATATGAACGCCCATCCAACCACGAGTCCAACCACACAAATTTCACCAAATTCTGACATCAACTCGACCCTCAAATCTTTAATTAAAATCTATGAAGATTTCTACCATTTTCAACCCAATCTTTACCCACTTGAACTCAACAATCTTTTCACAACCTTATTGGTATGTGTATGTATACATGATACCTTTACACCCAATAATCATACTCTTAATCTCCCATCTTTTACCCCAAAAATCGTAATTGAAGAATTGGGGGAAGCAATTCTTACCTCTTTGAAGCCCTAGCAAGATCCTTGTGAAATCTTCAAACCTTGAACAAGAATTGATGAACAATTGACTAAGTCTTCACTTTCTCTCTCTAAGATGCTCTCACCACTCTCTAAAATATCATATTTTTGCTCCAAAAGAGTCCCCTTGCCTCAATATATCGAAATAGGGTTGGGTAAAAAATTAGAAAAATTGAAGCCCTGACGCAGATCTGCGATCGCATAACACGTATGCGGTCCGCAAACTGACCACAAAATTGAAGCTCCAAAATGAGGGTCTCCTGGATAGGTCTTCGGTGATTATGCGGCCTGCATACCTATTCTGCGGTCGTATAATGCATTGCAGAACAGGTCTGCGGTCGCATAATGCACCGCAAATGTCCTCAAATCTTGCCTCACATCTGCTTCACTCTACGACCATTATGCGGTCCGTAGAGTGATTCTGCGGTCGCATAATGGACCGCAGAAACGCATTTCTCTGCCAAAATTTTGTTTTTACTCCACAGTGCATTGTTCAACCCAAAACGTCTGAGGTCGTTACTAATTGATCTACCTCGGCACCACAAAATCTTAATTTTCTTAGCAAAAATTCTCCGGGGTCGTTACATATAAATCCACATCCGGTCAACCTTTTTAACTTAAGTTCTAAACCTTGGAACTAAGTGTTCCAATTCATTTTAAAACCTCACCGGACCCAAACCAATTACCCCGACAAGTCATATAAAAATTATAAAGCACAAATTAAGCAGTAAATGGGGAAACGAGGTTGTAATACTCAAAACGACCTGCCGGGTAATTACATCTTGATACTTACTGGGTACCGACTGTGGTGTACTCATATTATACTTCTGCACATTTTTGTGCAGAGCCAGGTGTTGAAGATATCAGACTCGAACAGAGTTAAAGTGTGATCGCAAGGATTCAAGGTAGAGCTGCTTGGTCGTCGCAGTCCCTTGGAGTCTTTCTATTTTATTGTACTGTTAATTATTATTCGAACAGTATTGAGTATTCGATCCTTGATATCATTTCATGTATTTAGTTAGAGTTCGTGACTCAGTATTACCAGTCTTGGGAGGTTTTTATATTTGTTTCCGCTTTTGATTTTGATTATCTATTTTTTTTAAAGAAATTGGCTTGAATTGTAATTATAATCGGCTTATTGAGTCTTAGAGACTAAGTGCCATCACGATGCCTGTGGTGGGAATTTGGGTCGTGACAAATGCAATAAAAGTATAAGTAGCAAAAACGACTCCTAGTACCATATGATACCAATATGGTATATATGTATATCAACAGAGTATATGATTTCTCTAGAATATTGCTACAACTATCTGCGATTATACTACAATACCAAAATATTAAAGGATGCAATAAAAGTATGAGAAAATTATATGCTCGCATTGCAAGCTAAATATTTGCAAAGCAAACTTGCTCTATACTAACAGGGTATATAGTTGTATGGGGCCGTTCCAACAATTACCTATAACTATAAAAACTATTACATAATACACATAATCTATGTCCATCGGCACAAAAAAATCCCAGAACTGCAAATCATGTTCATATAAATAATTTCAGAATAGAATTCACTTAAAAATGCAGCTAAAACAACAAAAGAAATATTCAAACTGCCATATGATACCAATATAGCATACAACTATACCAACATGGTATACAATTTTACTAGTTAATTTCTGACAACTATATGACTATACTATTATTACATAACACACATGCATAAAGAGAAAAATAAAAAAATAGTGTACTATATATTAATATAATAAAGTATTTCAAGATATTGTACCATATTACTATTGTTAAAAGAAAATCAAATAGTGTACCAATTAAATGCAGCTAATACAACCAAAAAAGGATTCAACTAACATATGATACCAATATAGTATATAGCTATACTAATATGGTATATAGTTGTACGAAGTCACTCCAACAACAACATATAACTATAAAAATAATTATATAATACACAAAATCTATGTCCATAGGTACAAGAAAATCCAACACGGCAAAATATGATCATATAAATCATTTCAGAATAGAATTCACTTAAAATGTACCTAAAACAAGCAAACAATATTCCAACTCCATATGATACCAATATGACATATAATTATACCAATAGGGCATACAGTTCTACTAATTAATTCCAGACAACTATATATGACTATACTACTATTACATAATACACATGCATAAAGAGAAAAATCAAAAAATAGTGTGCCACATATTTGTCACGACCCAATTCCCCCTCCGTAAGACGTTGTTATGACACCTAGTCTCTATGACTAGGTAAGCCTAACAACTTGCGGAAATAACAAAAAATGGAAGTAAAACTTAACAACTAACTGCAACAGAAAACAAAATAACTGGTAACAATGTCGCCCGACTTGTACAATAACTAACACTCTAGTAATACACAATATTCCCAAAATCCGTAACATCGTAAGTCACAAGCTACAGAAGGAAACTAGTATCTCTATACACCAGAGTCTAATAAAAGAAGTACGGAAGGTAAATGACATAGGAGAGAATAGAGGGGGACTCCGAGGTCTGCGGACGCGGCAGATTTACCTTGAAGTCTCCGTACAACAGCAAGCACTCTCAGCTAGTAGCGGGGCTGATAAGAAGTACCCGGATCTGCACACAAAACATGTGCAGAAGAGTAGTATGAGTACACCACAATGGTACCCAGTAAGTGCCAAGCCTAACCTCGGTCGAGTAGTGACGAGGTCAGGTCAGGCCCACTAGTAAATAATAAATAAGGTAGGAGAATATACAATAGAATAAGAGAATAGAATTTAACAAAAGGAAACACAGCAAGGCAACAGTACAACACACAGGGGTAAACAACAGAGGATTTTCCGAGATACCGTCTCGTAGTCCCAAAATAAATATACAGGGAGAACTCCCGAGGTACCGCCTCGTAGTCTCAAAAGTAAATATACAGGGAGAACTCCCGAGGTACCGCCTTGTAGTCTCAAAAGTAAATATGCAGGGAGAACTCCCGAGGAGCCGCCTCGTAGTCTCAAAAGTAAATGTGCAGGGAGAACTCCCGAGGAACCGCCTTGTAGTCTCAAAAGTAAATGTGTAGGAAGAACTCCCGAGGAACCGCCTCGTAGTCTCAAAAGTAAATGTGCAGGGAGAACTCCCGAGGAACCCCCTCTTAGTCTCAAAAGTAAACACACAGCTCAATCGATAAATACAACAGTTAACAACAAGATTTCTATAGATATACTGATAAAGAACAAGGAAATGCAGGAAACCAACTAGGCATGCTTCACAGAGTTCAAATGAGCAGTTAAAGCACATAGACATGCGATATTAGATTAAACAAGATAACTACACATATTGGAATAGCTCAATTAAGAATGAAAACAGACTAATACTCATTTAAACGGTATAACTCAAATTTAAGGAAAAGCAGGTTGCTACTCAGTAAAATAAATCCAATTTTACAACAAATAGCCCGTGTACGTACTCATCACCTCACGTACACGGCGCTCACATATCACAACAGTACCAAATCCTAAGGGGATTTCCCCCCCACAATGTTAGGCAAGCCACTTACCTCAAACCAAGCTCAATCAATCGATAACAATGCCTTTCCACGAATATCCAACTCCGAATGGCCCAAATCTACCCAAAAGTAATTACATATAACAAATACAATTATAATAGACTAATCGAATTAATGAAATCAAGACTTTAACAAAAATTCCGAAATCCGCCCTAAAAAGTTGACCCAGGCCCACCTCTCGAAATCGGGTAAAAGTCACAAAATACAAACACCCACTCGACCACGAGTTCACCCATATCAAAATTACCAAAATCCGATGCCAATTAGCCACTCAATTCCTCAAATTAACTCACCAAATCCCTAACCTCCAACTCCCAATTTTCACCTTAAATATACACTAACTAGGTGGGATAATAAATGCGAAATCAAGATTATTGATAAAAAATAAGCACAAGGGACTTACCTTAAGAAATCCCTCAAAAATGCTCTCAAATATCGCCCTAAACCGAGTTTGCAAAGTCCAAAATGACAAAAACCACGAAGCCCTTCGGTTTTAAACACTGCCCACGCCTTTCACTTCTGCGGTCGCATTAGCCGCTTCTGCGGCACCGCTTTTGCGGTCCTGCCCTCGCATCTTCGGAGGCCACTAAGCCGCCCAACCGCTTCTGCGGTCATAACCCCGCTTCTGCGCAACAAAACCCGCTTCTGTGACCCTCCAAGCGCAGGTACGAGTTCGCACCTACAGAACACTATCCGTATCTACGCTCCACAGCCCCCAGTCCAAACCTTCACATATGCGTAACCTGGTCCGCACCTGCGAGCTCGCACCTGCGATCAAAGCTCCGCAAGTGCAGTTACACTAGCACAGTTCTGCTTCAGCCATGAACCAGGTCCCTTTTCGATCCGTTAGCCATCCGGAATCCACCCGAGGCCCCCGGGACCTCAACCAAACATACCAACAAGTCCTAAAATATCATACGAACTTATTTGAGCTCTCAAATCACATCAAACAACGCTAAAAACATGAATAACCCTCCAATTCAAACTTGGTGAACTTTGAAACTTCAAACTTCTACAACCGATGTCGAAACCTACTAAATCATGTCCGATTGACCTCACATTTTGTGCACAAGTCATATTCGACATTACGAACGTACTCCAACTTCCGAAATTGGAATCCGACCCCGATATCAAAAAGTCCACTACCGGGCAAAATCTCCAAAAAATTTGACTTTCGCCAATTCAAGCCTAATTTAGCTACAGACCTCCAATTCACATTCCGGACACGCTCCTAAGTCCAAAATCATCCAACAGAGCTAATGGAATTGACGAAACTCCATTCTGGAGTCGTCTTCACACAATTCCAACTACGGTCAAAATCCTAAGACTTAAGCTTCCGGTTTAGGGACTAAGTGTCCCAATTCACTCCGAAACTACAATAACAACCTCCCGGAAAGTCACATAAGCAGAAAAGGTACGGGGAAAGCAGTAAACAGGCGATCGGGGCTAATACACTCAAAATGACCGTCCGGGTCGTTACAATATTAATATAATAATATATTTTAAGATATTGTACTATAATACTATTATATAAAAGAAGCACATAAAGAAAAAATCAAAATGATTACACAATACATGTGCATAAAGGAAAATTAAAAAATGCAAGATATTGTACTATTCTAGTATTACTAAAGAAAAATCAAACAATGTACCAATTAAATATAGCTAATACAACCAAAAAAGTTTACAACTAACATATGATACCAGTATAGTATATAGATATACCAAAATGGTATATAGTTGTACGCAAAGAGTTTAAAAAAAAAATTAATTCAATTATTAAACGTAAATAATATTAGTTGTCACATAATCTAATTAACTCAATTTTGTGCATCATCAATTATACTAAAATTTAGATATGTTATAATAATATACTATATACCATTTTGAAATGGAGAATAAATTAATAAAAAATATTCAATGGACACGTCCATCATATTATGAAATGAGAAAGATAGAAGAAAAATATTTATTTATATTTGAGAAGACAATAAAAAAGAAAATAGGTTGGGGCAATTAATGGGGTTTCATGTGATCTGGGATTAGAAAGGAAAGAATTTTGAAAATAGGTAGTTGGGTAAATACTTTAAGATTGCATAGGTTCACATTGTAAGACAAATTAGAATGGGCAGTAACGGGTAATTACAATTGCCTGAATAGGCATTTGGAGTAGATTTTCCTTTTTTGTTCCTATACAATATTTGAAACTTATTTACCAAAATTGTTCTAATTTTGTATATTATCCATCCTAAACAAGGATTACTTACAAATTATATACATTTCACCTTAAAAGGCTCCCAACCCATTATTAGTGCCTTCAATCAATGGATTTAGTTACACCATTTTCCTTTTTTCTCTCCTTTCTCCCCTCTTCTCTACAAAATATTCATCGGCTAACGCATGCTGGTCTTTTTGTCTCCTCAACCACCATTACCAATACCAATACAAATACTCCATGGTTATCATCTTCCGTTTCGGTGCCGTCGCCGCCATGTAGCTTCATCTTTTATAATTTTAATAAGCGTAGGATTGATGTTCTCTTTCCCTTTTATAGACTTCGATAATGTCGATGAATCGGCAACCACAAGAGGATCCCAAAACTCGACAGCAAGATATGCAACCAACTAAAATGGATGATAGTCCAATACTCATGGTTTTGTTTGCGTCGATATGAGTGACATGTTGGATTACTTTAAGCTTGGTATTTTACAAAACACTTACACTACTAAATCACAACAATTATGTTTCCCAAGGAATCAACAATTATTCATCGGCACAATCTAAAAGAGAACTTCTACTGAATCTAAACTTCATTGCATATTTATATTCAAACTAAACACATAAAATCTCTATCTCTAAGAACAATATATGGTACGTCAACATATAAATTAAAAACAAATTTCGTACAATTTAATGCAAATTTGAATATCTACAACAAAATATATAGTAAAACCAAATTTCATACAACTAATTATATATTATACAACTTATTTATAACTTATCTATAACTTTCATATATTATTTCTACCCAGTTAAATATAACTACAATATCACACAACTTAAATACAAATTTTATACAATATGTCTTTTGTATATTTTGTATCTGATTTATACATTGTAAAAAACAAATTTCATATAACTAATTATATATTATACAACTTATTTATAACTTTCGCACATTATTTCTACAAAGTTAAATATAACTACAATATCATACAACTTAAATATAATTTTTATACCAATTTTATACAATATGTCTTTTGTATATATTTTATATCTGATTTATATATATTTTGTCTGTGGTGTGTGCTTCTTCCTCTCTAAAATTCCAATCAAAACTTACTCTCTTAATAGAATTTTGATACATATCAACAACTTTATGTAAAAAGATAGTATTGATAACTTAAATACAAATTTTATACAATGATTCATACATTATACAACTATTTTTAAACTTTCATAGAACATTCAAATAAAAATTATATATAACTACAGCAGAATACAATTTATATACAATTATAATATAACTTTACTACAATTTAGTAAGTATATTGTAAGTCATGTGTTCTTCTTCTTCTTCCTGTCACGACTCGGAATTTTTCACCGATGGGACCGTGATGGCGCCTAACATTTCACTTGTTAGGCAAGCCAACGTTAGAGAATTATTAACCAATTCCTTATTTTCTTTCAGTAATTAACCATAATTAACTAAGATGAAATATAATAAGTGCGGAATGTCATAGAACTGTATTAATTACTACCACCCGGATCTGGAGTCACAATTCACGAGCATTCTAGAATTTACTACAAGTAATAATCTGAAAGAAATACAACTGTCTGAATGAAAGAAACAGTAGAACAGAAAAGATAGGCGGGGACTTCAAGGTCTGTGAACGCCGACAAATCTACCTTGAGTCTCCGGACAACGAAAAAATAGCAAAATCTCGATCAACCCAAACTAGTATCAAAATTCGCACAGAAAGTGCAGAGTGTAGTATCAGTACAACCAACCCCATGTATTGGTAAGTGTCGAGCCTAACCTCGACAAAGTAGTGACGAGGCTAAGGCAAGGCACCTACAAATCAACCTGTATAATTTAACAGTGTATATACAAATAACAAAAATGAAGAACAAAACAGGAAATATCGGGAGGGGAACATACTGAGGAAAATACAAGATAAAGAACTACAACAGAATGATCACTGGAGCAGTCAATATATCATGAATCAACAGGAATAGTGAATACAGTAAGGAAAAATGCACGACATCACCCTTCATGCTTTTACTCTCAATCTCACCATAAAATCCATAGAAACGGCACGGCATCACCCTTCGTGCATTAACTCTCATATCATGGCACGACATCACCCTTCGTGCATTAACTCTCATATCATGGCACGACATCACCCTTCGCGCATTTACACTCACAATATGGCATGGCATCACCCTTCGTGCTTTTACACTTACAATATGGCACGACATCATCCTTCGTGCATTAACACTCACAATATGGCACGACATCACCCTTCGTGCATTAACTCTCATATCATGGCACAACATCACCCTTCGTGTATTAATACTCTCCCTTACCATAATGCAATGCATAAATAACAACAGGGAGATAGAATAAAAAGTACAAACCTCACTTCAACATTTGGTTCCACAATATAAATCTCAACTTTTAAATAAATACTTGATTACCAACAGAAAATCCGTAAATATGATAATGACGATCAATTTAACAACACTAGTATAAACATGTAGCAATTAGGCATAGGGAGAGACAATATAAGAAAACGGAAGAAACATGGAAAAACAGGTAAATTGGTGGCGCATAAGTACTCGTCACCTCACATATACGTCGCTCACATGAATTTCACTTAGCAAATAATCTAAGGTTCCTAATTCCCTCAAGTCAGGGTTAGACACAACACTTACCTCGCTCCGAAGGCCACTTAATTCTCAATCACAGCTTTTCCTTTGGAATTTACCTCCAAACCACTCGTATCTATTTAAAAATGACTCAATAACATCAAATATTGCTAAAGGAATTAATTATATTTCATAAATTAAATTTCTCATATTTTCCTCCAAAAGGTTAAAAAATCGACCCCAGGCCCGCTTGGTCAAAACTCGAGGTTCGGACCAAAATCTTTTTACTCATTCACTCCCGAGCCCGAATGTGTAATTAGTTTTGGAATCCGACCTCAAATTGAGATCTAAATCCTCAAATTTCGAAATTTCTAAGTTCTACCCAAAAAAATCTAATTTCACCATAAAAATTCTAGATTCTAGGTTGAAATCTTGTTATAAGATGTAAAGATTGAAAGAAAAGAGTTAGGAATCAGTTACCTATGATTTGGTGAAGATTTGGTCTTTGGAAAATCGCCTCTTAAGATTTAGGGTTTTGAAAATATGAAAATTGGATGAAAATTCCCGTCTAAGTCCCTTTTACTCAGCTGCAGGTGTCGCAATTGCGACCTGAGTTTCGCAAATGCGAAGCTCGCAAATGCGAACGAATACTCGCAATTGTGATGCCCTTCACAGTCCCGCTGCCTTCACAAATGGGAGGAAAGTGTCGCATTTGCGACCACTGGATCTTCGCAAATGCGACTAAATGATCGCATTTGCGATCACTGCCCCCTTCGCAAATGTGAACGAAAACTCGCAAATGCGAAAACTGTTGGCCTAGCTTCTCTTTGAATTTGCGATGAGAAGCTCGCAAATGCGAACCTTTCAGAGGTCGCAATTGCGATGCCTGATCTCGCAAATGCGAGATCAGAGGCCTGCAATAATATCAGATGCCCAGCAGTGTTGTCCAAGCCAAACCTCACTCCATAGCCTATCCGAAACTCACCCGAACCCTCGAGGCTCCAAACCAAACACGCACACAAGTCTAAAAACATCATACGAACTTGCTCGTGCGATCAAATCGCCAAAATAACACCTAGAACTATGAATTTAGAACCAAATAAAATGAAATTCTCAAGAACACTTTAAAATTCATATCTTCTCAACTGGACGTCCGAATCACGTCAAATCAACTCCATTTCTCACCAAATTTCACATACAAGTCTTAAATATCATAATGAACCTGTACCGGGCTCCGGAACCAGAATATGGACCCTGCACTAACAATGTCAAACATCAATCAATTCTTAAAAACAATTAATTTTCAGACTTTTAATTTTTATCAAAAATTCATAACTTGAGCTAGGGATCTCCAAATGCGATTCTGGGCATACGCCCAGGTCCCATAATTTGATACGGACCTACCGGGACCGGAAAAGCATGGATCCGGGCCCGCGTACCAAAAATATTGATCGAAGTCAACTAAAATTAACTTTTAAGGCAAAAATTCTTATTTTCATTAGTTTTCAACAGAAAAACTTTCCGGAAACCTCCCCGGACTGTGCACGCAAATTGAGGAGGGTAAAAAAAATGAGATTTGTAAGGCTTAAGAGCTCAGATTCGAGTTTTAAAATATAAGATGACCTTTTGGGTCATCACATTCTCCACCTCTAAAACGAACGTTCGTCCTCGAACGGACATAGAAAAGTACCTGGGTTGGTGAAAAGGTGGGGATATCTACTCCGCATATCGGACTCAGACTCTCAAGTAGATGCCTCAATAGGCTGACCTCTCCACTGAACTCAAACTGAAGGGTAACTCTTTGATCTCAACTGGCGAACTTGCCGGGCTAGAATTGCCATCGGCTCCTCCTCGTAAGTCAAATCCTTGTCCAACTGGACAGAGCTGAAATCTAACACATGAGACGGATCACCGTGATACTTTCGAAGAATGGACACATGGAATACGGGATGGACAATTGCTAAACTAGGTGGCAATGCAAGCCTGTAAGCCACCTCTCCCACTCTCTCCAGAATCTCAAAAGGTCCGATATACCTAGGGCTCAACTTGCCCTTCTTTCCGAACCTCATCATACCCTTCATGGGTGATACCCAAAGTAATACTCTCTCTCCGACCATGAATGTAACATCACGAACTCTACGGTCGGCATAACTCTTTTGCCTGGACTGAGCTGTGCGAAGTCGATCCTGTATAATCTTGACCTTGTCCAAGGCCTCCTGAACTAAATCTGTACCCAATAACAGAGCCTCTCCCGGCTCAAACCACCCAAATGGCGACCTACACTGCCTACCATATAATGCCTCATAGGGAGCCATCTGAATGCTTGACTGGTAGCTGTTATTGTAGGCAAACTCCGCTAATGACAAAAACTGATCCCAAGAACCTCCAAAGTCAATAACACAGGCGTGGAGCATATCCTCCAAGATCTGAATAGTACGCTCGGACTGTCCGTCCATCTGAAGATGGAATGCTATCCTCAACTCAACCCGCGTACCTAACTCACACTGTACTGCCCTCCAAAAGTGCGAGGTAAACTGCGTACCTTGATCAGAAATGATAGACACGGG
>AWOL01S0007826.1:11616-22924 GCA_000715115.1 Nicotiana otophora
CGGTTGTACTGATACTACACTCTGCACTTCTTGTGCAGATTTCGGAGTTGGTCCCAACGGCGTGCCATAGACTTGCTCGGATTTCAACTACTCGGAGGAGACTTGAGGTATAACTGCACAACGTCCGCAGTTCTGAAGTCCCCGTGTATTTTTCTTTAGTTGTGTGTTTGTTTCCAGACAGCTTTAATTTATTCAGACCTTTATTTGTATTTATTCTAGAAGCTTGTGCACTTGTGACACCAATTCTGGGACGGTATTTAGACACCATTATTTTTATGGATTACTCACTATATTTCAGACTTTACTTTCACAATCATTTGTTGTTATTAATAAATTTAAAATTTGTTTTAAAAATTGATAATATTATTCTAACGTTGGCTTGCCTAGCAAGTGAAATGTTAGGTGCCATCACGGTCCGAAGGTGGAAATTTCGGGTCGTGACAGCTGGTCACTAAGCCCCTGACTGTCATCTCCCGAAAAAAGACAAGAAAAAAGGACAAGCCAACATAGTGGAGAAAAATGATGGCATTGATGATCTGTGTGCAATGCTTTCGAAATGTAACTTAGTTGGAAATTCGAAGGAGTGGTGGATTGACTCTAGAGCCACTCAACATATTTGTGTTGTCAAAGAAGGATTTGCTACTTACTCTACTGCTGGTCTCGATGATGACTTTCGGCAAGGTGTTAACGCTCAAGAACATTCTTCATGTTCCTACTATTAGGATACTTGTTAAGAATGGATTCAAATGTGTATTTGTATCTGACAAAATTGTTGTAAGCAAACATGATATGTATGTTAGAAAGGGCCAGCTCATAGAGGGCCTTTTCAAACTCAATGTATTGGTTGTTGACAGTATTAATAAAATTTTAACTTCTTCTTATTTATTGGAGTCAAATGATTTATGGCATGTTTGTTTAGGACATGTCAATTACAAAACCTTGCGGAAGTTAACTAATTTTGAAGTATTAATAAAATTCGAGTACAATAAATCAAAATGTCAAATATGTGTTGAATCTAAGTTTGTCAAACATCCTTATAAGTCTGTTGAAAGGAATTCAAATCCTTTAGACTTAATTCATATTGACATTTGTGATATGAAGTGAACACCATATCATGGTGGAAAAAAGTATTTTATAACTTTATTAACGATTGTACTCGATATTATTATATTTATTTGCTAAATAGTAAGGATAAAGCAATTGAAGCATTTAAGCAATACAAGAATGAAGTGAAGAATCAATTGAATAAAAATATTAAAATAATTATAAGTGATACGGGTGGAGAATACGAATCTCCTTTTGCAGTGATATGTTCGAAATATGGAATTATCCATCAAACTATTACCCCCTACACACCTCAATCCAATGAAATTGCGAAAAGAAAAACCGGACATTAAAGAAAATGATGAATGCTTTACTAATAAGTTTTGTCTTACGCAGAGTTTGTGGGGGGAAGCTCTCCTTACGGCTAACCGAATACTCAACAGAGTATCCCACGGCAAAACACAATCTATTTCATATGAAAAATAGAAAGGAAGAAAATGCAACTTGAAATATTTCAAAGTGTGGGGGAAACAAGTACCTTTACTCAAAAGGTTAAAAATCGGACCAAAAACTGTGGATTGTGTTTTTATTGGATATGCTACAAACACTAAGGCATGTCAGTTTTTGGTTCATAGATCTGAAAATCTCGAAGTTTATGTTAATACGATAATTGAATCAGATCATGCTGAATTCTTTGAGAATATTCATCCGTATAAAACTGAATGCGAGTCATCAAGTAAAAGATCTAAACGACCACGGAAAGAACCAAAGGAAAATACTCCAAGTGAAGAGGATCCAAGGCGTAGCGAACATCAAAGAACATCTACTTCTTTTGGACTAGATTTTGTGACATTCATGCTTAAAAATGAGCCTCAAACTTTCAAAGCAGTTATGTAATATTCTGATTCAGCATTTTAGAAAGAGACAGTCAATAGTGAGATTCAATCAATTTTGGATAACCATACATGAGAATTTGTTGATCTTCCTCCAGGAAATAAGCCTTTAGGTTCGAAATGGATGTTTAAGAGGAAAATAAAAGCTGATGGCATTATTGACAAATATAAGGCAAGACTTGTTATCATAGGTTATAGACAAAAGGAAGGCCTTGATTACTTTGACACTTACTTGCCAATAATGAGGATAACATCTATTAGGGTATTAGTGGTACTGGAGGCCGTGGATGGTCTTGAAATTCATCAAATGGATGTTAAAATAGCTTTCTTAAATGGAGATTTGGAGGAAGAAATTTACATGGGACAACCTGAGGGTTTTGTGGTTTCTGGTAAAGAAAACAAAGTGTGCAAACTTGTTAAGTCGCTTTATGGACTTAAACAAGTACCCAAATAATGACATGCTAAATTTGACCAAACAACATTGGCAAATGATTTTAAACTCAAAGACTGTGACAAATGTGTTTACATTAAAAACATTTAAGGTCATGAAGTCATTATTTGTTTATATGTTGATGACATGTTGATAATGAACAAAGATATGATAAACATAAATGCTATTAAGCGCATGCTGGCTAGCAAATTTGACATGAACGTCTTAGAGTTGCTGATGTGATCTTAGGAATAAATATTTACAATAATCCACAAGGTCTAGCATTATCACTGTCTCGCTACATTAAAAAGGTACTTCATAAGTTCATGTACTTAGATTTCAAGATTGCCAAGACTCCAATTGATGTGAGTTATGCACTTCAAAAGAATGAAGGTGAAAGTGACTCACAACTGGGACTATGCAAGAGTATTGGGAAGTTTGATGTATATCATGAATTGTTCGCGACCAGATATATCATGTGTTATTAGCAAACTGAGTCGGTTTACAAGTAATCCCAATCAAATACATTAGATGGCAATGAAGCGAGTTTTGGGGTATCTGATACATACCAAGACTATGCTATGCATTATAACAAATATCCCTCCGTGATTGAAGGATATAGTGATGCAAATTGGATCACCGGATAATCTGAAGATAAATCCACGAGTGGATAGGTTTTCACAGTTGGGGGTGGAGCAGTATCTTGGAAATCATCCAAACAGACATGCATGGCCCGTTCTACGATATAATCTGAATTCATAGCTTTAGACAAGGCTGGTGAAGAAGTTGAATGGCTCCAAGAGTTTTTGGAAGATATTCCATTTTGGCCCAAACCTTTGGCACCTATATGTTTACATTGTGATAGTCAAGCAACAATAGGTAGGGCAGAGAGCGTTATGTATAATGAAAAATCTCATCACATAGGACGGAGACACAATACCGTTAGATAACTACTCTCTAGTGATATTATCACGATTGACTATGTGAAGTCAAGAGATAACGTGTCAGATCCAATTACAAAAAGCCTATTTAGAGAGGCAGTTGAAAGATCATCGAAGGGAATGGGGTTAAGACCTAGGACAAGTCATCATGGCGGTAGCTCTACCTAGCGGTCTAGAGATCCCAAGAGCTAGGTTCAAAGAGATCAAATAAAGTTATGAATGACGGTTCAACATTGTCAAATAACTCAACTCATTCTCATGATAAAGACAATATTCAAAAAATAAGGTAAAGCATTAAAGCTTTTTGATGAGTAAATAAAGCTTAAAGCTTCTTAATGATTTGCTAAGTTTGGTAGGAAATGACCAGATAGTGTGTCTATAGGACTACACGTTTAGAAATCACCTATGTGGGTGTGAAGTGTAAGCTACTTAAAGAGGAGTGAAAGTAAAGGCTCATTCTCTAAGCACTTATGAAACCAGGCGGTGTTCATGGCTGAAATAAATACAACCGTGAGAACCATAGATGGTTAAGGGTTGATTGTGTGACTTATGTTGTCTAGGTATTCAACAAAGCTCGACGGTTCAAAGATATCAAATCTACCGAGTATATCCGATATAGGTTCACTACGAAAAATTTAAAGGAAAACATACTTATCTAGATATAATTAACCCTTATTTGTAAATAACACACTCATCCGTGCATTTCTTTGTCGTATAGCCATTACCCATTCATGTGAGGGATTGTTTGGATTGGAGGTTGGTGGATGAAAAATAGAAGAAAGAAATGTGTTGGGAAAGTGAGTTGTTCCCTTATGCTTTGGAAAGAGCAATTATCCCTCATTGGTAATGGAAAGAAAAAAGAAATATGCTTATATTAAGAAAGCACTTCCCTTGGTGTTAAATGGCTTGGAAAGACGGTAAGCATCGCGCCGTCGCCGTCATCGCTCGCTCGGCTCGGCTTTGGCTTTGGCTTTGGCTTCTGATTTGGTCAAAGATTGATTGATTAATTTTTTGGCAAATTTTCTTTTAATTATTTAATTAATTATCAAAAAGTCAACCGGATAACCCAGGATCCGCGCGCGCAATTTAGGATAATTTTAAATTCTTTTCCCAGATTATTTTAAATTCCCAGCTATTTTTGAAAGGTTGCAAATTTTCAGAAACAGTGCCCGAAAATAATTATACATTCGCTTTGATCCCAGAATTTTTCCTTATGAAATTTTCTGAACTTCTTATTCTTCTTCTTCTGCACAAATAAAATCCAATGTGATTTACATCCATTGAGTGGTTCGCAGTTCACCAACGTTTTAGGTATCGATACTCTGGTGAGTCAAATCGTTCTATCATGGGAGGATAATATTCCAACACCTCGGGTACTTGAGGGGAATAATTTCCTTAAGGACACAAAGTCCATTCAGTGGGCTCGATTTCATTCCGAAATATATTTTCAGATTCTGTTTTCTGATTATTTCCAGTTTTTGCTTTACTTCTGTTTTTCCTGTTTTTATTTTTGTTATAGAAAATTTACTGTTTCATAATATTATAGTTAATACCGATTGATAACACATTTTTCATTCGATTGAAATTAAAGGAGAAAAAACAATTGAATTCTTATAATAGAAGCACGTCTATAATAGGAGGAAACCCTCCACTTATAGATGGAAAAAAGAAGAGACGATAAGAACAAAGTTTAAAATAAAAATTATAGTTGTTGCATCAACAACGAACAAACGTGGTGGCCATGTTTACGACCCCGACATATAAATTCAGATCTGAATTCAATGGAAATAATAATAGAATGATAACATATAAATATGAGAATGATGCTCTTTTGTCTCAATTGTCAAGTCCTTCTAGCAATCTTGTAATATAAAATCGTTGACTTCATAAAGGTCAAACTATAAATTAATTGGATGATTAGTAAATAAAAACCTTTTGTGTAAAAAGTTGTACATCTTATTTCTTATTTTTATTAATTCAAATTTTTATCACTGTAGTTATGTTCGTAAAATTTTAATTTATGACTTGAAAAATCAATAAACACACTTGGTTGATACATGGGGCCTAGCTGGGTTGGATTGTAGAAACTGTTTCTGACTGTATCAAAGAAAAGTTGATTGCAATATAATATTAAAAATCAGTCTCTTAAAGGAAAATTAATAAAATACTCACATCCAATTTTTATCCGAATCAAAATAACATGAACATCTTGTAGCGTTTTTATCATTTAATCCTTATTGATGAATATATATTTCATGTACAAACAATTATGATAAACTAAAATGCTTTGGTGTAAACACCGAGTTTTCTTTTCTTTGTACCAATAACTTTTAATATAGTTATTTACGAGAAATCTTAGTAGCTTAGTTGATTGACTATCTGAACTTTCACTTTATTGGCGAGAGTTCGATTCTCTACCTTAATATCTCTTCGAGTTTCCCCTTCCCCTACCCTCAATGTAATAAAAATTAAAAAAACAAAAACAAAATGTAGTTTTCTATAAAACAGTGATGACTGTACTAATTAAACGTTTAAATCCGGAAGATCAATAAGTATATTATAACCATAGACTTCAGTTGTAAAAAGTTTTAGAGCATAATAGTAATTATTTGCAAACTTCTTTATAATGTTATTTATTTTCCTTATAACTTATTCATTCAAATAGTTTTTCGAAATTCTTAAGATTGTTTTTAACTGTAATAATATAGACTCTTGAGGAGCTCAGGTTGGTAGTAGCTTTGCAATTAAATCTAACAACTGATGGGTCTTACACTCTTAATTTACTTCCAAAAGCAAAAGAATGCCAAGAAACCCTTTTTAGTCAAAAGAACAATTGGGAGAATCTGCGGTCCTCGATATCAAGATTGAAGTATTAGAGCCAAGTTTTTGGGAGGTTAAAAGTACTTTTTTTTTTAGAAAAATATTTTTAAAACAATTTAAGTTGTTTGGCCAAGACAGAGAAGTACTTTAGACCAGCAGCAGAAATAATTTTTCTGGTTTTGGGAAGAGGCGGAAAATTCTAGCGTCTTCCAAGAAGCAGAAAATTAATTTATTCAAGACAAAACTATCCTCACCATATATTTATATTTTTCAAATTATCTCTTACTAATTTAAGCCTTTTCTTTTCTTTTTTGTTTCTAGTTTCTACTGTTCTTTTAAAATTAAAGATATCATATATATGAATATATTATAACTTTCCAAATTCTTTTTTGACTTTTCTTGTTTTTGATTTTTTCTTTGTGTAATGTCTCGTGACTTTTCAAATTATCTTCTTCTTCTTTCACACTAAAGCAAATTATCTACATCCTTCTTTGGATTATCTATTCTCTTCCTACCAATAATCATTTATAATTTCTTATGTTATAAGATATTAATTATCGAATCTTTAAAACAGTTATCAAATCTAATTTGTGAAAATTACCTACAAATAGGTAATAAATTTATAATTGCATCGCATAATTTATATATTATTAAAAAAAAAAAAACCTCCGCATTAAGTCAAGTGAGAGTCACAATAGGTCACTTGGCAATTGAGGCTGCCACGTCACCGCGTCAATGTCCCTCATATATATATAGAGAGAGAGATTTCTTTCTAAATTGGTCCTTTTCAGTCGGTACCGTCATTTAAATTTTGAAAAGAGAAAAAGAAAACCCCCAAACGGAAAAAGATAGAAGTTGTGGGCATACATGAATACATTTTATCTTAGTGCAAAGCCAATTAATATTTATCGCTGTATTGGAAAAACGACCTCTCATCAAAATATTGTTAATATATCAGGTTTTGTGACTAATTCTATGCTATAACATAGTAATACTATGCAAGATTATTCGTGTTCAGCTTGACATAGTCCGTAATAGCGAGTGGTTAGTTTAAGCATTTAAATTTTATTAGATATAAATTCAATAAAATAAATTGGACTATATGTTAAATATATTAGTTTGAATAAATATTATAGACTAATATAACTGGATTAATTACTTAAGTCCAACAAATATTGATTGGGCTAGCCCATTTAGTTGGGCTATAAATGATGAGCCCACTTTGTTAGGCCCAATATGTCATCTTCCTAGAGGCTCAGTTTGGTGCCACATGTCAAATGACGTGGCACACCAAGTCAAACGGAAAAACCAATAGGATCATGCTACGTGTCAAAATGACGAGAGATGTCAAGTCAAATTAAAAGGCCAATGAAACCGCGCCACATGTGCAAGTGACGTATTCTAGACAATCAAATGCGGCATTGTCATGCTTCAATCTGATTGGTCGGAAATAGTTTGTTCTCATCACAACTCTTCACTCCCACAACTATAAATAGGAGTATTCATAACTCTGAAAGACACTAAAAGTTATAACAAGAAGGCACAAGGGAACTCGTGGATCAAAGGCCACAATTCTCTGCAAACGGCAAGTGTTCAAGCATTCAAGCACTTCAACACAAATTTCAAGTATTCAAGTCAAGAACAAAGTCAAATCAAATACAGGGCGTTTAAGATGAAGGCTACTTGTTTGTGATAAAATTCGTAGGAATAATCAAAGCGTTCGCGACGGATAAATTAAATTCAAATCCAAGATCAAGCTTAAAGGCCCTTATTTATATATCAGAAAAGTAGAATCAAAGGATTCATAGAGATTGTACACTTATATTATTTGAAATCAAATACTACGACTATTATAATATTTTCAGATCTCGATTATATTCTATTGATGCAAATTTATTGTCTACGACTAGTTTAATTGAATCGTTTATTTCCCGAAAAAAGGTCCACAATACCGAGTGAAGAAATATCTTAAGATCATTTTCCAGTAGCTGGCGCAAAGAACAGATGCAAGAAAGCACTTTTGTTACTCTTGCAGCTTGACCTAGGGAAGAAATTTGATGAAAGATGTTTTTACCCGTAAAATGGTATAGTTAAATTTGTAACGTGATTTATAAACGCGTGAATTAATCCAGGAATACGAATAAATAAGAACATAATCAAGATTATAAATATAACTTAAAGGAAATACAAGTCTGGTTATATGATGAGCCTTTCCGGAAGCGATAATAAGAACAATATTAAGAACAAAAGAAAGCAAATAATTTTATATAGTGAAAGCAAATTATAGCCTTTGAGTACAAATGATTTTTCTTGTGTAACTATGGATACAAGTCTTTCTGTTTATAGCTATATTCAGAGACACAAAATCCCCAAATCAAACTCTTCTTGAATGAGAATAAAATCCCTATTGATAGATGCATAACAATTGAACATTAATACAAAGATTCTCTGTAACACCTGCTCATTGAATGTTGTCTTTTCTAGCTAATATCTTCCTTTCAAATCTCCGTTTTCTGTTCCAATGTCTTCAGACCTTATTCAACACCGGTTACATGTTTGTATCTGGTGCCAACTATTTGCTGACTCATATCTTACCTGTCTTCAGTTACACGTATCATCTCGTCACTCATCTAACTTGTAACGACCCGACCAGTCATTTTGAGTATTATAACCCTATTTCCCCATTTACTGCTCAATTTATACTTTATAATTATTTTATGACTTACCGAGTTAGTTGATTCGGGTCTGGAAGAAATTCGGAGTGAAATGAGACACGTAGTCTCATAATTGAAAATTTAAGTTAGAAAAGTCGACTGGATGCGGACTTATGTGTAAACAACCTCGGATTTGAATTCTGACAATTCCAATAGCTCCGTATGGTGATTTTGGATTTAGGAGAGTGTCCGAAAAATTATTTGAAGGTCCGTAGTGGAATTATGCTTAAAATGGCGAAAGTCGAACNTGTATACTTAAAATTATAACGTGGTTTATAGACGCGTGAATTAATTCAGGAATACGAATAAATAAGAACATAATCAAGATTATAAATATAACTTAAAGAAAATACAAGCATGATTATATGATGAGCCTTTCCGGAAGCGATAATAAGAACAATATTAAGAACAAAAGAAAGCGAATAATTTTATATAGTGAAAGAAAATTATAGCCTTTGAGTACAAATGATTTTTCTTGTGTAACTATGGATACAAGTCTTTCTATTTATAGCTATATTCAGAGAGACAAAATCCCCAAATCAAACTCTTCTTGAATGAGAATAAAACCCCTATTGATAGATGCATAATGATTGAACATTAATACAGAGATTCTCTGTAACACCTGCTCATTGAATGTTGTCTTTTCTAGCTGATATCTTCCTTTCAAATTTCCGTTTTCGGTTCCAATGCCTTCGGACCTTATTCAACACCGGTTACATGTTTGTATCTGGTGCCAACTATTTGCTGACTCATATCTTACATGTCTTCAGTTCCACGTATCATCTCGTCACTCATCTAACTTGTAACGACCCGACCAGTCATTTTGAGTATTATAACCCTATTTTCCCATTTACTGCTCAATTTATGCTTTATAATTATTTTATGACTTACCGGGTTAGTTAGTTCGGGTCCGGAAGGAATTTGGAGTGAAATAAGACATATAGTGTTATAATTAAAAATTTAAGTTAGAAAAGTCGACTGGATGCGGACTTATATGTAAACAACCTCAGATTTGAATTCTGACAATTCCAATAGCTCCGTATGGTGATTTTGGATTTAGGAGTGTGTCCGAAAAATTATTTGGAGGTCTGTAGTGAAATTAGGCTTAAAATGGCGAAAGTCGAATTTTTGAAAAGATTGATCGGGGGAGGGGGGGTGACTTTTTGATACCGGGGTCAAAATCCGATTCTAAAAATTTTAATAGGTCCGTTATTTCATTTACGACTTGTGTGCAAAATTTGAGGTCAATCTGACGTGATTTGATATGTTTTGGAGTCATTTGTAGAAATTAAAATTTTCAAAGTTCATTAGGCCTTGAATTGGGGTATGATTCGTGATTTTAGCGTTGTTTGAGGTGATTTGAGGGTTCGACTAAGCTCGTATGATGTTTTGGGACTTGATGGTATGTTCGGTTGAGGTTCCGGGGGGCTCGGGTGAGTTTCAGATTGTTAACGGATAAAAAATTTGGACTTGAACAACTCCTGGAATTTTGCGATCGCGTGAATGTGTCTGCGATCGCGTAGGCTTAGTTAGACGGTGGAGATTTGTTTTTGCTATGCGATCGCGTGGGGAAATCCACGATCGCGTACAATTGGGGGCTGCTGAGTTTTGTTCTACGCAATCGCGTGAAGAGAGATGCGATTGCGTAGCTCTAGGATTTTGTGACTCGCGAACGCGTGAAGAGGGTTGCGATCGCGTAGAGCTGGAATCTTGTGCTTCGAGATCGCGTGGACGAGTCCGCAATCACGATTGGACTGTGAAGTTGTGCATCGCGATCGCGCAGAAGAGTTCGTGATCGCATAAAGTTAATTTGGGCAGTGAAAAAATTATGCTTCACGATCGCGTAGTGCAAATGTCTGGACAGAGAGTTTAAGTTCTGAAAATGGGACCTATTTTCCATTTTTGATGGATTAGAGCTTGGGAAGAGGTAATTTTTGGGAGATTTTCAGAGAAAATAACGGGATAAGTATTCTTAACTCAATATTAGTTAAATTACCCGAATCCATGATTGTTTTTAATATTTAATTGGTGAATTAAATTAAAAAATTGTGAAAACCCTCTTAGTTTAATTTGGAGATTTGTGGGTCGAGTTGATGTCAGATTTGAGTAAAATATATATGGTTGGACTGGTGGTTGAATGGGCATTCATATTTTGTAACATTCAATGGATTCCGAGACGTCGGCCCCACGGGCGAGTTTTGAGCTAATTTTTGGATTTTTATGAAAAATTAGTATTTGCTTATGAAATAAACTCTAATAAATTTTATTGACGGAATCGAATTATTTATGGTTAGATTCGAGGCGTTTGGAGGCCAATTCACGAGGAAAAGACATTGCAGAATAAGAATTTCACGGCTTGAGGTAAGTAACAGTTTTAAATCTAGTCCTGAGGGTATGAAACCTCGGATTTTTGTATCATGTGATTATTTTGGAGGTGACGCACATGCTAGGTGACGGGCGTGTAGG
>AWOL01S0007826.1:23142-42800 GCA_000715115.1 Nicotiana otophora
ATTGTTAATTACCTTTTCTCTCTGTGTTATAGAAATTTGACTGGTAATCATGTTAGAAATCATGCTTAGGCTATGTGATAGTACTGTTGAGACCCGCAGAGGTCGCGTACTTGTTGAATTATTTGCTAATTGATGTCTTGTACTTACTCATGATTTTACTTATATATTATACCTCAGTCTTTCTTGATTTTATTGATACACTATGTTATCTTTGTTTGGGATGATCTTTGTGATTTTCGAGAGCCGAGAGACTAGGGAGGTTGAGGACTGAGTAAGGCCGAGGGCCTGTCGGTGAGGTAATGATACTATGGCACGTGAGTTGTTCGTGCAGGATATTATAGCACGTGAGTTGTCCGTGTGGATTATAGCACTGGGACTGTAGGAGCCCCTCCGAAATCTGTACACTCCCAGCGAGAGCGGGTACCCATTGAGTGTGAGTGCTGAGGGCTGGGAGCCCAGTGAGTGATTGTTGTCCTGAGAGGCTGGTCTTGCTTTTTCATTTATTGTTGCACTTAGTTGTTATCTGTCATTGTTGTGAAACCCTCTCAAAGAATTTATATCTGAATTATATGAACTTGAACTGTATAAAACTGATTTGACTTAAACTGCTAGATTTGAAAGCATGCATATTCTTCGCTGGAATTACTGAAAGTGAACTATAATTGTGTAGCTCGTCACTATCTTCAGTTTCTTATTTATTATTGTTACTTGCTGCCTGCACTTCGTGTGCAGATCCAGGTGTTCCCAGACATAGTGGGTATTGATCCTTTCACGCAGTTGAGTTTTCGGAGATTCTGAGGTAGTTGCCGTATTTCCCAAACCTTGTCTCTCCTTCCCTAACTCCTTGTTTACTGTATTTGGTCCCAGACTATTATAGACCATATTTTCCAGGTTTATAATCATATTAGATGCTCATGTACTCAGTGACACCAGGTTTTGGGAATATTTATATTTGTACTTGTGAGATTTCTTCCGATAAATTTAATTATTTTATTTTCAAATTTAAAAGATATGGGAGTTTATTGAGATTGTCGGATTGCCTAGTATTTAAATAGGCGTCATCACGATGGGTGAGATTTTTGGGTCGTGACAAGTTGGTATCAGAGCCTAGGTTACATAGGTCTTACGAGTCATGAGCGGGTTTACTATAGTCTTGCGGATCGGTATGGAGACATCTGTACTTATCTTCGAGAGGCTCCAGAACCCTTAGGAAAATTTCACTTTCTTGTATTCTATCGTGAGAATTTGTTGATTCCGGAAACTAAATTTCTGTTATTCTATTCTCTCACCGATGGTGAGGACACGTACTACCGTATCGGACGACCAGACACCAGTGCCACCAGTTAGGGCCGCGAGAGGAGGGGGTAGTGGTAGAGGCCGGGGATGAGGTAGAAGTCAAGGTATAGCTCGTGCATCTATTGGAGCAGCACCTGTAGTACCACCAGTTTCTCCAGCTCAGGAGCAGATTCCGGATACAGTTGAGCCGGCGGGACCAGCTCAGGCACCAGCTACACCTATTGTGATTCCAGGCCTTCAGGAGGCTCTAGCCCATATATTGATATTTTGTACTGGTCTTGCTCAGGCGGTTTTGGCTCAGGCCGCACCTGCCACTTTTCAGGCCGGGGGAGGTACCCATACCCCCATTGCCCGTACCCCAGACCAGGTAGTACATGGACTTCAGATACCGGGGGCACTACCAGCCCAGCCGGCTGCAGCTGCTTAGGCCCCGATAGTTCCTGTTATGGCAGACGATGAGCAGAGGCGACTTGAGATATTTGAGAGGCTTCGACCTCCACCATTTAGCGGTAATGAGTCATAGGATGCTTAGGGTTTTCTGTATAGGTGCCAATGGATGCTTCGGACAACGGGTATTCTGGAGACCAGTGGGGTCTCATTCACTACGTTTTAGTTTTATGGGGCTGCTTTCAGATGGTGGGAGGCTTATGAGAGGCGTAGGCCGGTCGGTGCAACACCTCTTACCTGGCAGCAGTTCTCTGGTCTATTCCTGGAGAAGTTCGTGTCTCAGTCTCGCAGAGAGGAGTTACACAGGCAGTTCGAGCAACTTCGTCAGGATGATATGTCCACGACGCAGTACGAGATGAGATTTTTAGAGTTGGACTGTCATGCTATCTGGTTGATTCCCACAGACAGAGAAAGGATCAGGAGGTTCATAGATGGCCTCACTTTCCAGCTACTATTACTCATGACTAGAGAGAGAGAGTGTCTGGTGCCACTTTCGACGAGGTGGTCGACATTGCTCGACAAATTGAGATCGTTCACAGTCAGGAGTAGGTTGAGAGGGAGGATAAGAGGCCTCGTGGTTCAGATGATTTCAGCGGTGTTCCTTCAGGGGGTCAGTTTTACTGCGGTAGGGGTCGTTCTTTCAGACACGCTCATGCGACTCTTCCAATTCATCGCGGTGCATCAGCTAGCCACGGTTCTTACAGTGCTCACTCAGGCCAGTCTTCATTCAGTGTACTACCAACACAGAGTTGTCATAATGCCTCGTCCGCTCAGACTTCTACAGGTAATTCCTCAGTTTATCGGGAGCAGCAGTTCCGTCAGAAGAGTGGTTGTTTCGAGTGCGGAGAATTGGGTCATTTCAAGAGAGATTGTCCTAGGCTGTTGTGTGGGGCTCCATAACAAAGTTCTCAACTGACAGCACCAACACCAGCAGTTACACCACCCGTCCAGCTAGCTCGGGGTAGGGGTCAGGCAGCTAGGGGTCGCCTAAGAGGGGGAGGCCGGTCATGTGGCGGTCAGGCCCGATTCTATGCTTTTCCTGCCAGGCCAGATGCTATTGCTTCAGATGCAGTGATCACATATATTATTTTAGTGTGCCACATGGAAGCTTCTATATTATTTGACCCTGGTTCCACGTATTCATATGTATCATCGTATGTTTCTCATTATCTGGATATTCCCTCTGAGTCCTTAGTTTCACCTATTTATGTATCTACACCGGTGGACGATATTATTACTGTGGACCGTGTGTATCGGTCATGTGTGGTAACTATTAGGGAACTAGAGACCAGAGTTTATCTCTTATTACTCGGTATGGTTGATTTTGATGTAATCCTAGGTATGGATTGGTTATCTCCATGTCATGCTATTCTGGACTGTCATGCAAAAACCGTGACGTTGACGATGCCGGGGTAACCAAATGTTGAATGGAGAGGTTCTCTAGACTTTGTTCCTAGTAGAGTAATTTCTTATTTAAAGGCCCAACGTATGGTTAGAAAGGGATGTTTGTCATATTTGGCCTCTGTGAGAGATGTTGATTCAAATGCTCCTATTATTGATTCAGTACCAATCGTGTGAGACTTTCTGGATATATTTCCTGCAGACCTGCCGGGTATGCCACCCGACGGGGATATTGATTTCGGTATTGACTTGGTACAAGGCACTCAGCCCATTTCTATTCCTCAGTATTGTATGGCACCAACTAAGTTAAAAGAATTGAAACAGCAACTTCAGGAGCTCCTTGAAAAGGGATTTATTAGGCCTAGTGTGTTACCTTGGGGTGCACCGGTTCTGTTTGTGAAAAAGAAAGATGGTACTATACAGATGTGCATTGATTATAGGCAGTTGGACAAAGTTACAATCAAGAATAAATATCCCTTATCGCGTATTGATGACTTATTTGACCAACTTCAGGGAGTGAGGGTATTCTCCAAAATTGATTTGAGATCGGGGTATCACCAGTTGAAAATTCGGGATTCGGATATTCTAAAGACGACATTCAGGACTCGTTATGGTCACTATGAATTTCTTGTGATGTATTTTGGGCTAACCAATGCCCCATCAATATTTATGCATTTTATGAATAGTGTATTCCAACCATATCTTGATTTATTTATCGTAGTGTTTATTGATGATATCCTGGTGTACTCATGTAGCCAGGAGGAGCATGCACAACACTTGGGTATTGTATTACAGAGAATGAGAGATGAGAGACTTTATACCAAATTCTCTAAGTGTGAGTTCTGGCTTAATTCGGTGGCATTCTTGGGGCATATAGTGTCCAGTAAAGGAATTAAGGTGGATCCGAAGAAAATAGAGGCAGGTCAGATTTGGCCCGGGCCATCTTCAGTTACTGAGATTCAGAGTTTTCTCGGCATGACCGGTTATTATCGTCGCTTCGTGGAGGTTTTCTTGTCTATTGTATAGCCTATGACTAAATTGACCCAGAAAGGTTCTCCGTTCAAGTGGCAGGATGAATGTGAAGAGAGATTTCAGAAGCTCAAGACAACTTTGACTACAACTCTAGTATTGGTGTTGCCAACAGGTTCAGAGTCTTATACTGTGTATTGTGACGCGTCGCGTATTAGTCTCGGTGCAGTGCTTATGCAAGACGGTAGGGTGATTGCCTATACGTCCAGACAGTTAAAGGCACATAAAAAGAATTATCCGGTCCACAATCTTGAGTTAGTAGCTATTGTTCATGCCCTGAAAATTTGGCGGCATTACTTGTACGGTGTCCAGTGTGAGGCATATATCGATCATTAGAGTCTACAACATTTGTTTAAACAGAAGGATCTTAATTTGCGGGAGCGAAGATGGTTGGAGTTGCTTAAGGATTATGACATTACCATTCTCTATCATCCCGGAAAGGCCAATTTGGTGGTCGATGCCTTGAGTTGTAAGGCAGGGAGTTTGGGCAGCTTAGCATACTTACCGGTAGCAGAGAGGCCTTTAGCCTTGGATATTCAGGCCTTGGCCAATCAGTTTGTTATATTGGATGTTTCCGAGCCGAATCAAGTTTTGGCTTTTGTGGTTTCTTGGTCTTCTTTATATGATCGCATCAGAGAGCGCCAGTATGATGATCCCTATCTGCTCGTCCTTAAGGACAAGGTTCAGCACGGTGATGCCAAGGAGGTCACTATTGGGGATGACGTTATATTACGAATGCAGGGCAAGGCTATGTGTGCCTAATGTAGATGGTTTGCGTGAGTTGATTCTCCAGGAAGCTCAAAGTTCGCGGTACTCTATTCATCCAGGTGCTGCGAAGATGTATCAGGATTTAAGACAACATTAGTGGTGGAGGCGAATAAAGAAAGATACAGTTGGATTTGTAGCTCGGTGTTTAAATTGTCAACAGGTAAAGTATGAGCATTAGAGACCGGGCGGATTACCTCAGAAATTTGAAATTTTGGAGTGGAAGTGGGAGCGTATTACCATGGACTTCGTAGTTGGGCTCCCACGGACTTTGAAAAAGTTTGATGTTGTTTGGGTGATAGTAGATCGGTTGACCAAATCTACATATTTTATCCCAGGTGGTACTAATTATGCTTCGGAGCAATTGGCTGGGATTTATATTCGTGAGATTGTTTGCCTTCACGGTGTGCCAGTGTCCATCATTTCAGATCGGGATACGCAGTTTACATCGTAGTTTTGGAGAGCAAAGCAGCGAGACTTGGGCACACAGGTTCAGTTGAGTACAATGTTTCATCCTCAGACTGACGGACAGTCCGAGCGCACTATTCAGATATTGGAAAATATGCTACGCGCTTGTGTTATAGATTTTAGGGGTTCTTGTGATCAATTTCTGCCACTAGCGGAGTTTGTTTATAATAATAGCTACCAGTGAAGCATTCAGATGGCTCCGTATGAGGCTTTGTATGGAGACGGTGCCGGTCTCCAGTAGGTTAGTTTGAGCCGGGTGAGGTTAGGCTATTGGGTACTGACTTGGTTCAGGATGCTTTAGAGAAGGTCAAAGTGATTCAGGAACGGCTTCGCACGGCACAGTCCAGACAGAAGAGTTATGCGAACAGGAAGGTTTGTGATGTCGTTTACATGGTTGGGGAGAAGGCTCTGATCAAGATTTCACCCATGAAGAGTGTGTTGAGGTTTGGGAAGAAGGGCAAGATGACCCCTCGGTATATTGGGCCTATTGAGATACTTAAGAAAATTGGAGAGGTGGCTTATGAACTTGCTTTGCCACCTAGTATATCAAGTGTTCATCCAGTGTTCCATGTATCCATAATCCGAAAGTATGTCGGGGATCCGTATCATATTCTGGATTTCAGTGCATTACAACTAGACGGTAATTTGACTTATGAAGTGGAGCCGATGGCTATTTTAGACCGACAGGTTCGAAAGCTGAGGTCAAAGAACATAGAATCAGTGAAGGTACAATGGAGAGGCCAGCCAGTCGGAGAAGCTACTTGGGAGATTGAGCAGGAGATGCGGAGCAAAATATTCACACCTATTTGAGACTCTAGGTATGATTCTAAACTCGTTCGAGGACGAACGTTTGTTTAAGAGGGGGAGAATGTAACGACCCAGTCGGTCGTTTTGAGTATTATAACCCCGTTTCCCCATTTACTGCTTAATTTATGCTTTACAGGTATTTTATGACTTACCGAGTTAGTTGTTTCGGGTCCGAAAGGAATTCAGAGTGAAATGAGACATTTGAAAATAAAAGTTAGAAAAGTCGAACGGATGTGGACTTATGTGTAAATGACTTCAGATTTGAATTCTAACAATTCCAATAGCTCCATATGGTAATTTTGGACTTAGGAGCGTGTCCGAAAAATTATTTAGAGGTCCGTAGTGGAATTAGGCTTAAAATGGCGAAAGTCGAATTTTTGGGACGTTTGACCGGGGGGTTTACTTTTTGATATCGGGGTCAAAATCCGATTCTGAAAATTTTAATAGGTCTGTTATGTTATTTATGACTTGTGTGCAAAATTTGAGGTCAATCGGACATGATTTGATAGGTTTCGGCATCGTTTGTAGAAATTGAAATTTTCATTAAGCTTGAATTGGGGTATGATTTGTGCTTTTAGCGTTGTTTGAGGTGATTTGAGGGTTCGGCTAAGTTCGTATGAGGTTTTAGGACTTGATGGTATGTTCGGTTGAGGTTCCGGGGGGCTCGTGTTTGTTTCGGATGGTTAACGAATCAAAAATTTGGACTTGAACAGTTGCTGGAATGTTCTGATATCTGAATATGTTTTCCTTCTACGCAATCACGTGAATTTGTCTGCGATCGCGTAGGCTTAGTTGGACAGTGGAGATTTTTATTATATGCGATCGGGTGGGGAAATCCGCGATCGCGTAGGGTTAATTAGGGTCTGCTGAGTTTTGTTCTACGCGATCACGTGAAGAGGGATGCGATCGCGTAGCTCTGGGATTTTGTGACCCGCGAACGCATGGAGAGGGCTGTGATCGGGTAGAGCTGGAATCTTGTGCTTCGCGATCGCATGGACGAGTTTGCAATCGTGTAGGTCTGTGAAGTTGTGCATCGTGATCGCGTGGAAGAGTTCGCGATCGCGTAGACTAAATTTGGGCAGTGGAAAAATTGTACTTCGCGATCGCATGTGAATGTTCACGATCACGTACAAAAAATGTCTGGGCAGAGAGTTTGGGAAGTGGCGATTTTTGGGAGATTTTCAGAGAAAACAATGAGGTAAGTGTTCTTAACTCAATATTAGTTGAATTACTCGAATCCATGATTGTTTTTAATATTTAATTGGTGAATTAAGTTGGAAAATTGTGAAAACTCTCTTAGTTTAATTTGGAGATTTAAGGGTCGAGTTGATGTCAGATTTGAGTAAAATTTTAATGGTTGGACTGGTGGTTGAATGGGAATTCATATTTGGTAACTTTCGCCGGATTCCGAGACGTGGTCCCCACGAGCGATTTTTGAGCTAACTTTTGGATTTTTATTGAAAATTAGTATTATCTGATGGAATTAATTTCAATAAATGTTATTGACTGAATCGAATTATTTATGGCTAGATTCGAGGCATTTGGAAGCTAATGCACGAGGAAAAGACATTGCAGAATAAGAACTTCATGGCATGAGGTAAGTAAGAGTTTTAGATCTGGTCCTGAGGGTATGAAACCTCAGAGTTTTGTATCATGTGATTATTTAGGAGGTGACACACATGCTAGGTGATGGGCGTGTAGGCTTGCACTGAGGTGATTGTGATTTGGTCCGTCCCATAAAACTGTAAAGTTGAATAACTTGCTGTTAGCTATATGCTCTCTATGTATTGAAAATATTTGACTGTAAATTATATTAGAAATCATGCTTAGGCTATATGATAGTACTGTTGGGACCCGCAGAGGTCGTGTACTTGTTGAATTATTTGCTAATTTCTGTCTTGTACTCAATCATGATTTTACTTGTGTATCATAGCTCAGTATTTCTTGATTTTGTTGATATACTATGTTATCTTTGTTTGGGGTGATCTTTGTGATTTCCGAGAGCTGAGAGACTAGGGAGGTTGAGGACTGAGTAAGGCCGAGGGCCTGTCGGTGAGGTAAGGATACTATGGCACGTGAGTTGTCCGTGCAGGATATTATAGCACGTGAGTTGTCCTTGCAACACGTGAGTTGTCCGTGTGGATTATAGCGCTTGGGCTGTAGGAGCCCCTCCGGAGTCCAGTGAGCGCGGGTACCGATTGAGTGTGAGTGCTGAGGGCTGGGAGCCGAGTGAGTGATTGTTGTCGTGAAAGGCTGTACTTACTTTTTGATTTGTTATTGCACTTAGTTGCTATCTGTCATTGTTGTAAAATTCTCTGAAAGATTTTATATCCGGATTACATGAACTTGAACTATATAAAACTGATTTGACTTAAACTGTTGGATTTGAAAGTATGCCTATTTTTCGCTAGAATTACTGAAAGTGAACTATAATTGTGTAGCTCGTCACTATCTTCAGTTCCTTATTTATTATTGTTACTTGCTGAGTTGGTTGTACTCATACTACATCCTACACTTTATGTGCAGATCCAAATATTCCCGGACATAGCGGGTGTTGATCCTTTCGCGCAGTTGATTTTTCGGAGATTCTAAGGTAGCTGCCGCATTGTGCAGACCTTGTCTCTCCTTCCCTACCTACTTGTTTACTGTATTTGGTCTCAGACTATTATAGACCTTATTTTACAGACTTATAATCATATTATATGCTTATTTACTCAGGGATACCAGGTTTTGGGAGTATTTATATTTGTACTTGTGAGATTTATTCCGCTAAATTAAATCATTCTGTTTTCAAATTTAAAGGATATGGGAGTTTATTGAGATTGTCGGCTTTCCTGCTATTGAGATAGGCGCCATCACGACATGTGAGATTTTTGGGTCGTGACATAACTGCCGCTCACCAATTTTACCCCATACAAGTTGGTGTTGAAGTTGGATGAACTTGAAGTTTTCTTCAAGTGATAGGACATATTATCCTAAGATCAGAAAAAACCGAGATAAGACATTTATTGAGAGAGAAACAAAACAATAACAAAGTATTACACCTTAATTATTATAAACCAAAATTATTTTAAAATATTATTATCTATATATACCTTTTATATTTTATAGCAAAATAAGTATTTATTGTATACACTACCATTGAGGCGTGCAATACGCTATTTATGTTTTTCTCTCTCTCTTTGTTTCAGTTAACACACGTTCTCTCTTAAATCACGGCAAGATTTTCTTCTTTCTCTCTCCACGATCTCTATCTCTCACAGAGATTGTAGGAACAAATTTCTCATAATTGATCCTCAACGTTTTTACTCCAAAAGTTCATGGTAATTGGTAAAGCTTTTGGTCGGTTCATGCCAAATTACTTTGCCATTCATTTTTTTTTCTCTTCACTCTTTTTTAATTTGTTTTTCCATTATTAGGTTTTGAGGAAAAAACTTCAAATTTCATCTTCAATGGCTGATTCAACAACTCCGAAGAGGGTTACCTGAGGTATACCTTTTAAAGCACTTAATTTTGATCGTCGACGTCATCATCCACTATTGGCTCATCCTCTTAGGCGAACAGATCTGGCCATGGCTACGCCAGAGTAGAGTTGAAGGCCGGGTTTTTGTTCGACTCCGTTTTTGTTTTTAATACAATATATACAGTATTTTGCTTGGCCGGAAAAAGCCATCTCCGACAAACTTTCTTCTCTTCTTTACTATTTTAGTCACATACAATGATACAAATACATTATATTATGTACAAATACACTCAAATATATTCTATTTTTGTATAAATACATTATTATTTTTTCTGTATTTATATATTCCGAAGGTCTATATTTTTTTTAATAGAGTCGAATATCACTGTATTTTGTGATTTCTTATTGTTTGAATATGGTTGAATTGAATACAATGTATAATGGTGAATAATGAATATATGTGAATTGAATATAATGTATACAGTTGAATTGAATAGAACGGTATATACATTATTTCTTGATTACCTCACTGTATTAATAAATACAGTCATGCGAATACATGGAATACAACACAATAGCAACGAAATTTAAATAGAATTAATTTTGTTGAGTTAAATTAGGAGTGATACACACTAATTGATCATCTTTCCGTTATTAAACAGATGAACTCACCTATTTTTATGGCGAATTTCGCTACTGTATTCATGAATACAGTAGCGCGAATACAACGAATACAATCGCCCAGTTGGACTCCTCTATTACTGTATTCATGAATACAGTAGCGTGAATATACCGAATACAGTAGCGTAACAACGGAATTTATGTAGAATTAATTTTGTTGAGTTAAATTATGAGTGATACACGCTAATGGATTCTCTTTCCGTTATTAAATAGCCGGACTCCCCTTTTTTTAGTCGAATTCCGCTACTGTACGCGAATACAACGAATACAGTCGCACAACTGGATTTTCTTATTTTTAGGCGAATTCTGCAACTGTATTCATGAATACAGCAACACGAATACAACGAATACAGTCGCGTAACAACTAAGTAGTAGCTATAGGAAGTAATTATGTATATGATATCTATTGGAAGTTCATAACCACTAAATAATAGTGGTTTCTGAAAATTCCTCTTTTATTTTTTCTATTTGTGCGGTTTGATAATATTGGTATCACCCAATTTAAGTTATATTCTACTACCAATCAAATTTAAAATAGATAAATAAAACTTGTAATCCGAGATTGATGAAATGAATTTTTCCAATTTGATGATTAAATCAACCAGGAAAAAAGAACTAAGGAGAACAAATTAAAATAAAATAATAATATTATTTTATTCTTAAACATGAGTCTTGTTCTATGTTTGAAAAGAAAAACAAAGAGAAATATCTTGCACAATATTATCCGAAGCAAAATATCATGAAGTACCAAAGTTAAAGTGAATATGTTTACAGCCATTAACAAACTAAGTTTAGGGCAATAAATATTACTTACCATATTAAATACTAAGAAATTGTAGAATAACTAACGATCAAAGCAATTATTTGATCAAGACTAACTAAAAAAAAGTCTCTAAGTTTAAGCTTATGTAGAGAGATAGATAGTGTATGAGGAGCAACAAAGTAGTGGATGTTGGAAACTCTAGACAAGGCTCGCTCAAGCATAAGCCCACTAAAGCGATTGCTTTTAGTCTAAAAAGTGAAGGCCCCAAGTGAACCAAGCCATTTTCCAATTTCAAAATAGATTTGAATTATTTATATGTATGAAATTATTGACATTCTATTTAGTGGTAAAAATCTAAAATAATTAGTGTTTGGCCAAAAAATGTAGACTTTTGATTTAATTAATTAATATTATATGACGAAGGGCTAAACTTAGTTAATGATAATAACTTCAGATCTATAATCGATTAATACCAATCACGCAAGAGCACTGTTGAGAGAAGATTAAATGTGGTGTATATTCAATGTTTCAAGATCATTAATGATGGGGGAATATCAAGAAATAAATAACGATAAATGATATTAAAGTAAATAAGGAGAATGATTCACCCAATATTTAATGAGGTGGATGATTCTTCTTTCTGACAATGGTGAATGATCGACAAATACTAGAATGTTGGGACCCTTCTTGGATCTAATGGAAAAAGTGTGGAATAGTAGACAATCGAATCTCTTTAGAAAGTCACTGATTGTCCTCTATCTAGAGAGAAAGTCTGTTTTTTTAAGAATGTTCTTATCCGAGAATATTATACCCCTTCTCTCCCTATCTCCTTTTCTATTTATATGGTACATTCCCCAGTCAACCCTAAAAGTACAGACACCGAGAATAGAATATTCTCCTGAATATTTTATTACAAAACAAGCTGTTAGCATTCGACTTCTGCCGTTACTGACTGCTCGGCTACGAGCCCGGTTATTTACTAATCCACGTCGACCATATCGCTTTCTACGATACCGCTTCGTGTCAAATCTTAATGAAAGCAGATTTTGACTCATACAGTTAGTCCCTCCGTGTATTGATATCGACCTTGAGCGACCTCGATGAGCGGACTCTGTCTGTCAGGATTGGGAAGTTTTATGCGAGCAGGTTGAGCAGTAGTGTTTCAGACGGAATGAAAACGTGGACTTTTGTGATCCACAACCTAAGGTAACATCATTTTATCGTGACGTCATGTTATCATGCGTTATTATTACGCATTTTTCCGATACCCTGTGTCATTTCCTGTGTCTCTGCCGCTTTGATTTTTGAGCTGGGAAATTGCAGTTTGCTTCCTCGGCATTGATGTCCTAACTCTTATAAATGGGGATATTCAGTTCTTAGGTTCACTCTTTGCTTTCTAAAAATCGGATTTTCATACCCTCTTCTCCCTAAATCAGAATCTCTGCTTCCTTGACCTTATTTCATACTCCTGCCTTCACCGATTTCGGTGGTTTTTTCTACTCGGCTCTTCTGCGTCTGCACCCCCTCTATTCATAAACAAAAATGGTTAATGTGTCTTCCAGTTCTGGGGGGGATACCTAATCCTGCTCCTTTGGTAGTGTACATGGCTCCCCATGACGGTGGGACTGCCATTACCGTAGATGATGAAAGCTTTCCTACGGTGGAGGAAATAATTTCCCGTAGTGATAAGGCTAGAACTGACTTCTCAAAGCTACCCGAGGATGACCCTGAGGCCGTAGAGTCTGAGATGGATGCGGCTGCCCTTGCTAATTTGAGGGCAAAGTTCAAAATTCCAATCCACATCGATCTGGTCCCGGTTGGATGCGATGTGGTGCAGACTCATCACCCAGGATATTGCGCATTCTATGCATATCCATTCTACGTGGGCTATTCTTTTCCCATTCTCCCATTGGTAGAGGAGGTCTGCCTTTACGACGACGTTTGCCCGTCTTAGATTTCTCTTTATATCTACAAGCTCATCCACATGCTGTTGAAGTACGCAGAATTGGCTGGCTGCGGGGTCTCTCTTCTCCACCTGATGCACCTCTTTGCACTGAGTTTTTATAGATGGACGATGTTGCACCTTCGTCATCGTAGAGGCAACATTTTGGTAGTAAAGATGGATGATAAAGCGAACAGTCGATTCTGGTTTAATTACTTATTTTTCAAGATTGAGGACGTGGTGGCGAAAACTAACGGATTTCTTGAGGCATGGAATTATGCTCGGAAGTATTTTCACTAAGTGCTCGTTTTGCTTGTTCTGGTCGTAGTCTAACCGTTTTGTCTTTTTTTCCAGCTGAGACCAAGCCCCCTCCATTGGTCGCGGATATTCACAAATGGGTTAGCCAGATCTTGCCCCATACAGTGGGGATTCGTGTGTGGCCGACCTTTTTCCAGAAGTTTCGGCCCAAGCTTTCAGCGACCGGTGAGTTTGTCCATTCATATAGTGACTTGTTACTTATACCGTCCTCTCTTTGTGGTCGCGTGTTTGTCATGGCTTTGATAGTTTCCGTTCTAATCATTTTTGCAGGAGGGTCTTCGAATAGGCGAAAAGCTCTTCCTCCGGCATTCTGTAAGAGGAAGGCCGTTTCTGTTCCTATTACTGTGGTGAGACCTGCTCGGTCATCGACTACTGTGATGGGTGTCTCAACTTCGTCTCTACGTAATCTAGTTGATGAGGATGATGAGGAAGGATCGTCACCGACTGATGATAATCTGCTTTGTCGCAAGAGGCGATCTGTCAGTATCGGCGAAGGAAGTGTTCGTGTGGGAAGTTCGGTGATGGATAGTTACGTCATCAGAGAAATGACGTCTATAGATCTCAGAGTTGGTGCCGAGCATCCGTCCACGATCCCACCGCAGTTGGGGGCCGAGGGATGTACTTTGTTCCTTGACACCGGAATGGGTTTTGATGGGTCATTGGCGCGGATACTCGACGCCTTACAAGAGGGTGAGACATCGATCTCTTTACTGACCGAGGGCCCTTTCTCTCAGGTTAACAACAAGGGCAAAAGTGTTGCCGAAGAGGGTTATGAGACGGGCTTTGATATGGACGCCGAGAAAGTTAGGATGATGGGGGAAGGACTTACCTGGCTTGAGGTGAGGTTGGAAGGGAGCATGAGGACCATTGCGATCCCTTTGGACCAGAACATATTAGTTGATACGGAAGACATGGTCCCTTCTCTTGGTACACTTTGTTCCGATGTGGAGGGTAAGACCCTCGAGAAGCTGAAGAATTCTACATTATCAAAGAGCATAGCTGGCCTTGCTCTTAGGGTATGTTTGGTATTCTGTTTCCATATTCGCTTTTATGTTGATTTTGACTTTGTTCTTACCCGCTCTGGTTTCCTTTTCATACCGTGATCTTGGAGATTGAAAGTTCCTTCTGAGAGGAGAGGCGTAAGGCTATCTTCCAAAGATGGAGCGGAAATATCGCGAATATCGTGATAAGCACCATGAGCTTTGCCGGCGAGTTGGCGGTAGCATCAACTTCCGGGCCCTCCGAAACGAGCTAAAGGAGAAAGATGATGAATTGGTGAAGGTCATCGGAAAATGTAGTGAGCTCGAGGGGGCGTTGAAGGACAAAGAGGAAGAGCTCGTAGTGAGTAGGGTGGTTGAGGCCCAGTGCGCCGACCTTCAGTCCTAAGTGGTCTCGCTGCGTGCCGGGCTAGAGTAGTGTCAACTTCGAGTGGCCGTTTTGAGTGGCGAAGTCACCGAGAAGGTAGCGGATTTGGAGAGGGCAGAGTTGGCCCAGTTATCAGCTGTTCATAGAGCTGTAGCTTTAGAGGACGCAATTCATGTTATTCGTTCTAAACGGGATTGCGCCATGGAGACAGCTAGGCTCAGAGAGGAGCGACTGGATGAGAGGATTGGGGAGTTAGAAAAAGAGACTGCGGACCTTAGTGATCGAGTTGTTGCCCTCGAGGCCGAGAAAGCACAGTTATTGGCGCAACCATCCTTCTCCCGTACTACTTTTCCTGATGTTCCTCGGGATCTATATGAGGAATGGATTCACACCAAGGCCCAGTTGGACATATTCAGGTATCTTATGGGGACAGGGACTGTTTCGAAAGCCAACTTAGCGAATGCACGTGCAGCTCAGTTTGCTTGTGGCTATGACCCCGCCACACCACAAGCTGGTGATGCTGAGGAAGATATGGAAAGGATTGATCAGGATGTTTGGTGTGACGATGAGTATCCCGACAGTGAAGGTAGAGAAATGGGTGGAGATGGTGTTGCTGAGTTAGGTAGAACATAGTTATTTTTCTTTCTTTTGCTTGTAATTCTTGTACATACTTTTACTGGCATCTATTTTTGCTTTTGTAAGGAAACTATTTGAAGTAAGAAATGTCATTTTAATCATAAAAATTTGGTTTTGGCCATGGTTGTGGATTAGCAGGTGTTAATTCGAACGAGGTCGAACGTAACCTGTATTGAGTTGATTCGAGCGAGGTAAAATGTGAGTCGATTCGAACAAGGTCGAATGCGAGTTAGTTCAAACGAGGTCTAATGTAGTTTAATTCGAACGATGTCGAATTTAGTATAATTCGAGCGAGGTCGAATGTGAGTTAATTCGAACGAGGTCGAATGTGGTTTAATTAGAACGAGGTTGAATGTAGTTTAATTCGAACGAGGTCGAATATGAGTTAATTCGAACGAGGTCGAATGTGGTTTAATTCAATCGAGGTCGAATGTAGTTTAATTCGAATGAGGTCGAATGTGGGTTAATTCGAACGAGGTCGAATCTGAGTTAATTCGAATGAGGTCAAATGTGGTTTAATTCGAATGAGGTCGAATGTAGTTTAATTCGAATGAGGTCGAATGTAAGTTAATTCGAACGAGTTCGAATGTTATTTACTTAATTATGGCCAGGGGACGGGTTGATATTGAGGCGATGTTGTTCTGGCGAGAACATGGGCGGACTTTACAGTTGTGTTTCGCTCATACCTGGAGAAATGTACATGTTTTTCGGGCTGGCATTCTAGTCCCAGTTTATCTACTCCCTTCATTGGTTGACCTGAAGACGTGTTGAGAGGTTGGGCAATGAACTAACCACCCAGTGTCTCTTTCCGTTCACATTTCGATTTGGAAGTGTCCCCCTTGTCGCCTCGTTAAAAACCTCCTCGAGAAAAATCCGATTGGGACAAAACTCAAGTGAGGGAAAAAGAGTACAACTTGGAGGACGTGTTTTCTTAAAAGTTGAAATACTTGAGACGGGCAACGTTCCAGTTGTTCGGCAGTAGTTTTCCTTCCATTGTTTTGAGTTGAAATGACCCTTTATTTGCTGCTGCCATGATTTTGTATGGGCCATCCCAATTCGTCCCTAGTATGCCTTCCCGCGGGTCTTTACTTGCTTGTGTTTTGACCTTGATCACGTAGTCCCCGACTTTGAGTGGTCTGATCTTGGCTTTTTTGTTATAATATCATTCTGCCTGCGTTTGTTGGGCGACCATCCTTATGTAGGCCATATCTCTCCGTCCTTCGACTTCGTCAAGCTCTTGCCTTCTCTTTTCATCATTTTTTGGCCCGCTTTCATGAGAGTATCACAAACTGGGCTCTCCGACTTCGACTGGTATTACCGCATCAGTCCCATAGACTAAAGAGTAGGGTGTCTCTCCCGTACTCATCTTTGGCACTGTGCGATAGGCCCACATCGTTTCTGTTAATAGCTCAGACCATAATCCCTTGGCGTCCTCAAGCTTTATCTTCATGATGTTCAGTATTGATTTATTGGAGGATTCTGCTTGCCCGTTGCCCGCGGGGTGGTATGGTGTAGAAATTATTCTTTTGATATGCCTCTTCTCAAAAACTTTGGTGACCGTTTTTCCAATATATTGGGGTCCGTTGTCGCAACTAATCTCTTTGGGGAGGCCCAAGAGGCACACAATGTTTTTCCATATGAAGGGGATCACTTCCCCTTCGCGTATTTGGGCGAATGCTCCTTCTTCTATCCATTTTGAAAAATAGTCAGTTAAAACTAAAAGAAATCGTACGTTACCTCGCCCCGCAGGGAGGGGGGTGACGATGTCCATTCCCCATTTGATGAATGGCCAAGGGGAGGTGACCGAGTGGAGATGCTTGCCCGCTTGATGGATCATTGGGGCATTTTTTGGCATTGTTCGCATTTTTTTACGAAGTCTGCGGCCTCGTTTTTCATGGCAGGCCAGTAGTAACCTGCCCGTATGAGACATCTAACCAGAGCTCGATTTCCTGAGTGAGCCCAGTAGTAGCCTTCATGGACTTCTTCCAGTCTGCGCCGCGTCTGATTCGGGCCTAAGCATTTCGCTAGGGGGCCGGCATATGTCCTTTTGTATAGGTCATTGTGAATGATGTTGTACCTGGCCGCTTGTATCCGGAGCTTCTTGGCTTCCTTTTTATCATCTGGGAGTACCTCGTCTTATAGGAATGTAACAATACGGTTGCGCCAGTCCCAAGCTTGATTTATGGTCCTTCCCTCGATTTGATCTATCGATGAGTGGAGGACGGTGACCACGTTTCCTTCTCCGGTTATGCTTTTAGTTGCTGCCGCTAATTTGGCGAGGTCGTCTGCTTCGCTGTTTTGTGCTCGAGGGATTTGGTTGAACTGGCACTCGTTGAAATCAGGCAATAGTCTACAGATCTCGGCCTGGTATTTTGGTAACCTTTGCTCTTTGATCTGGAAAGTCCTGTGACTTGGTTGACGATGAGTTGAGATTCGCAGCGTAGGATGACATGCCTCGCCCCCTACTTGAGTGCTAGCCTTAACCCTGCAATCACGGCCTCATACTCAGCCTCGTCTTTAGTCATGTCCGGGTACCTTACGGACTGGCGAACCACTTCGCNCTATTATGCTTTTAGTTTCTATTGCTATTTTGGCGAGGCCGTCTGCTTCGATGTTTTGTGCTCGTGGGATCTGGTCGAGCTGCCACTTGTCAAACTCGGGCAGTAATTTGCAGATCTCGACCTTGTATTTTTGTAACCTTTGCTCCTTGATCTGGAAAGTCCCCGTGACTTGGTTGACGACGAGTTGAGAGTCGCAGCGTAGGAAGACCCGTCTCGCCCCGTACTTGAGTTCTAGCCTTAACCCTGCAATCACGGCCTCATACTCGGCCTCGTTGTTAGTCATGTCCGGACACCTTATGGACTAGCGAACCACTTCGCCTGTCGGGACTTCGAGTACAAGTCCCATTCCGTCGCCTGACGCATTGGAGGCGCCGTCGGTGTACAAAATCCATAGATCTTATGTTCACGGAGAATCGTGGGCGGCTTCTTTTTCGACTTCGAGCATTATTTTTGCGCTGAAGTTAGCGACGAAGTCGGTGAGGACTTTAGATTTTATCGCCGTCCATAGTTGATATGTGATATCATGCTCGCTTAATTCTATGGCCCACTTAGCTAATCTTCCCGATAGCTCGGGCTTATGCCAGATGCTTCTCAAGGGGAAAGTTATGATTACCGAGATCGGATGACATTGGAAGTAGGGTTTAAGCATTCATGAAACTATGACCAAGGCGAAGGCCTATTTTTCGAGGTGGGGATACCTCGTCTCGGCGTCTACTAGGGTATTGCTAAGGTAATAGATTGGGGATTGTGTACCTTTGTTTTCTCGTACTAGGACTGCACTCACCGCTACTTCGTATACGGCAAGGTAGACGAGAAGACATTCCCCTGGTTCTGCTTTGGCAAGCAATGGTGGCAATGATAGGTAGGCTTTTAACTCGTTCAAGGCTTGAACGCACTCGGATGTTCATAGGAGTCCGTTGTCCTTCTTGAGAATGCCGATAAACTTGTGACATCTATTAGATGATCGCGAGATTAATCTCGACAAGGCGATGATGTGGCCGGTCAGCGTCAAAACTTGTTTTTTGCTGGTTAAATGTTCTGGTATTCCCTCAATGGCTTTGATTTGGATGGGATTGACCTCGATGACTCTTGGTGATACTAGGATGCCCAAGAAGTTTCCTGAAGTTACACCGAACACACATTTCTCAGGGTTTAGTTTCATCCTATATCGTCCGAGTATGTCGAAGGCCTCTTTCGGGTGGTCGATGTGATCTCTTTTATTTTTTAACTTGACTAACATGTCGTCTATGTAGACTTCCATGGTCTTGCCAAGTTGGTCTTTGAACATTATGGTCACCAACCTTTGGTATGTCGCCCCCGCATTTTTCAGTTCGAAGGGCATCACCCTGTAGGAGTACGTTCCTTGGTGGGTGACGAAGGTAGTCTTCTCATGGTCTTCCTCTTCCGTAAGGATCTGATTGTAGCCCGAGTAGGCATCTAAGAAGCTCAACAGTTCATGCCCGGCCGTTGTGTCAATGAGCTGGCCGATGTGTGGTAGCGGGAATGAATCTTTAGGACATGTTTTGTTTAAATCTGTGAAGTCTACGCACATCCGCTACTTTCCATTCTTCCTTTTTACCATGACCACATTGGCGACCCACTGGGGATATTTTTATTCCTTGATGGAGCCGTTTTCTAACAGGTTTTCGACCTTCTCGCGGACTGCATTATTTATTGCGGAATTTAACTTTCGCCTAACCTGCTTTACCGGGGGAG
>AWOL01S0007827.1:0-16837 GCA_000715115.1 Nicotiana otophora
ACCGGCCGTAGCTCGGTGGTAAATGTGTAACTGCCCAACCGGCCGTAGCTCGGTGGTAAATGACCATGCATGTATCATTATATTATAAACATTAACGTCTTTATCATATACCTCAATAGAGACCTAGGAAAGTACTTAGACATACTTGAATATAACTTTACCAGAATGAATAACATAGATATCCTTAACTTCTAAGAGTAGAACCCTTTATGGAATAACATTACGTTTACGTATCGTTACTTGGATCATGCCAAAAGAAAAGAAGGGATAGACTTAACATACCTGAGCCGATTCACTTGACAATCCCACTAACATACGTCTTTTGCGAAAATATGTAACGGCGGATCGAAGTAGAGAAAACTCTGTGTGATATTCTTGGTAAAGATTGCATCATATTCTCTTAGAATAGCAAAATCTCACATTGCTTAAGATGCTATGAAATCAAGTGCTCCATCGTGTGTTATTTGGTGTTGTAGTAGGAAAATGTTATGTATTCTCTTATTATATTCTAACGTGTCTTTGTAATAGAAAGAACTATAATTTAATCACTTGAACATCCAAAGACCAAATGAAGCAGAATGGTTACAAATCTTCTAAGTATATGTTTACATGTAATGAATAATGTAGTGACTTGTGTTTATAACCTTAGTTTTTCACCTTTCAATTTGATTTATGAGTCACTTAGTTTGAAGGGTGGGCTGCCATGTTGAGAAATTTAATCTTTATCCAATAATTCCCTAATTAATTAGGTAATATACCAGTTCTCAATAATTAACAAATTACCCACATAAGTAAGAATTATCTCAACTTACTTAAAATACAACTCACTTTTAACATACCTTGTACACCTTACTATCATGGTTATGTAGTACCTTGTATGGCACTAGTCCATAAATACCGGCTATTATGGCTCGTACCGTATTTTATCCCAAACCAACAACCTTCAACGAAACTCATTTTCTTCGATTCGTCTACCCTCGAATCTTCACGGCACTTACTTATCACCTGTTATAATTATCATAATTACTTATAACCTCAAAAGTCATCTTGTCATTGAACTTATGTCAATTATCTTATGACAAGCCCAACATAGAAATATATGAGATGTAACATATCCGGCCAAGTGTGTCACCTTGGGGCGCACCGGTTCTATTTGTAAGGAAGGAGGATGGGTCACTGAGAATGTGTATCGACTATCGGCAGCTCAACGAGGTCACAATAAAAAATAAATACCCACTACCAAGGATAGATGACTTGTTTGATTAATTGCAAGGTGCCAGGTACTTCTCCAAAATTGATTTAAGATCCGAGTATCACCAATTAAAGATTAGGGAGCAGGATATTTCGGAAATAGCGTTTCGGACCCGATATGGGCATTTTGAATTTCTGGTGATGTCTTTTGGGCTAACAAATGCCCCATCAACCTTCATGGATCTTAGGAATAGAGTTTTCAAGTCGTTCCTCAACTCTTTTATGATAGTGTTGATTGACGATATTCTTGTATATTCATGAAGTCGAGAGGACCATGTCAATCATCTCAGGGTAGTTTTGCAAACCCTATATCAACACCAGTTATATGGAAATTTTTCAAAATGTGAATTTTGTCTTGCATTGGTCACATTCATTGGTCATGTCATCTCTGGTGAGGGAGTTAAAGCTGATCCTCAAACAATTGCAGCTGTGAAGAATTGGCCGAGGCATATAACTCCAACAGAGATTTGCAGTTTCATAGGCTTAGCTGGATATTACAGAAAATTTCTGGAGGGTTTTTCTACTCTTTCCTCTCCATTGACTAAATTGACGCAGAAGCCAATTAAGTTCTAATGGTCAGATGCATGTGAAAAGAGTTTCCAGGAGTTGAATGTTAGATTGACTACGACACTGGTGTTAACCCTACCAGAGGGTATAGATTGATTTGTGGTATATTGTGATGCTTCAACGATCGGGCTTGGGTGTGGATTAATGCAACACGGTAAGGTAATAGCTTATGCTTCTAGGCAACTAAAGAATCATGAAAAGAACTATCCAACACATAATTTAGAACTTGCGGCGGTGGTATATGCATTGAAAATTTGGCGTCAATATTTATATGGGGTCCCTGTGGATATATTCACGGACCATACGACCCTTCAATATATTTTCAAATAGAAGGAATTGAACCTGAGGTAGAGAAGATGGCTTGAATTACTCAAGGATTACGACATTGATATTTTATACCATCTGGGGAAGGCTAATGTTGTGACAGATGCTCTTAGCCGGAAATCTATGGGTAGTTTAGCACACTTGGAGGCATATCAAAGGCCATTGGCCAAGGAAGTTCATCGATTGGCTAGTTTGTGAGTTCGTCTTGCAGACTCTAGTCAAGGAGGGGTCATTGTACAAAATAGGGTTGAATCATAACTTGTTGTGGAAGTCAAGGAGAAGCAATACAACGATCCACTGTTGGCACAATGTAAAGAGAGGATTCATAAACATAATACCATGGCCTTTACTCTTCGCATGGATGATGGTATACCAAGGTACTAAGGACGACTATGTGTCCTAAACGTGGATGGTCTCCGGGAAAGAATTTTTACTGAAGCTCACACTTCTATGTATTCTGTGCACTCGGGATCTACAAAATTGTATCAGGATCTCAAGGTCTATTGGTGGAATGACATGAGGAGGAATGTAGCAGGCTTGGTGAAAGGATGTCTAAATTGTCAGCAAGTGAAGGTCAAACTCCAAACGCCCGGTGGGTTGGCACAGAACATAGAAATTCCAATGTGAAACTGGGAAATGATTAATATGGACTTTGTGGTAAGATTACCTTGTACTTGTCGTAAGTTTGACTCAATTTGGGTGATTTTGGATCGACTCACAAAATCAACACACTTCTTGCCGGTTAAGGCTATCGATACAGCGGAACAATATGCTCTATTGTATATCAAAGAAATAGTCAGGTTGTATGGCACTCCGGTTTCCATTATTTCTGATTGGGGGGCACAATTCACTGCCAATATTTTGAAGCAATTTCACTAAGGTTTAGGTATTCGGTTGAATCTTAGTACAACCTTTCACCCACAGACTGACAGGCAGGCAAAGCGAACTATTTAGATGCTTGAGGATATGTTGTGCGCTTGTGTTCTACACTTTAAGGGTAGTTGGGATGATCATTTACCACTCATAGAATTTGCCTACAACAATAGTTATTATGATAGCATTCAGATGGCATCGTTTGAGGCTTTATACGGAAGGAGATATAGATCTCCCTTTGGGTAGTTAGAAATTAGAGAAGAAGAGTTGATAGGGCCAGACCTCGTGCATCAGGCTATGGAAAAAGTTACAATTATTAAGGAGTGATTGAAGACTACTTAGAGTCATCAGAAGTCTTATTCGGATGTTCATCATAGGGATTTGGAGTTCAAAGACGATGATTGGGTATTCTTGAAAGTTTCCCCCATGAAGGGTGTAATGCGATTTAGTAAGAAAGGAAAATTGAGTCCGAGGTATGTCGGACCGTACAGAATCATTTAGAGGATTGGTGAGGTGGCGTAGAAGCTTGAGCTACCAACCGAGATGTCATTAGTGCACCCGATGTTTCATGTGTCTATGTTGAAGAAAGTAGTTGGAGACCCGTCACTTATTGTTCTGGTTGAAACTATTGTCGTTAATGAGAAATTGACTTACGAAGAGATTCCGATTTCTATTATTGATCGGCAAGTTCGAAAGTTGAGAAATAAAGAAATCGCCTCCATGAAAGTGTTATGGTGAAACCAGCACGTTGAAGTGCCTACCTGGGAGGCCGAGGAAGAAATGAAGAAAACGTATCCTTATTTATTTGAATAATAATGTATTTATGAGTTGTGCTTTATGAAAATACTAAGAGTTACTGTCTATGAATTATATATCATTTGTACCATTGATGTTAAGGATGTTCCTTTTCTGGTAACATATTGTTCATGATGCGAGACTTGGTGTTGTTATTGTGTTATATTGCATCATCGGTTATGCATATGTTGTTAGGATGGGTTTTTAGGATTCTCTGGTAGGTGGATAGGCCCAATTACAAGGGAAACTCTGGCAAAATATTTGGAAATTTAGGGAGTTAGCCAAATTTTGAAACTATGTGTGTGTGTGAATTAACAGTTGGGCTGCATACGCTACTAATGGAGGATTTTTACCCTCATTCGAGGACGAATGATCCTAAGTGGGGGAGAATGTAAGGCCCCGTAAAGATTTTTGCAGAAGAAATATAATGTTTCGTTGTGCCGAATTGGTTTTACGTGTTGAGGATTATGGAACCTAGTGTGCCCACACATCCATCTGAACAGCCTCATCTTTGCTACTTTCATCTTCTGGATATGAGAATAATTGGCTGGCCAACACTCTACCCCATAATATATATCCAGTCTAGCCACCTCTCTATATAACTTTCCCTTAAGTTTTAGTGGTATATTCTTGTCACACAGTACTGTAGACGATAACCTTCACTTCATCCACCCCACCCCTATACGATGAGTGACATCCTCATCTATCTCTGCACCGGCCTCGGACGTTTTGGGTTGAACAATGCACTGGAGAGTAAAGGAAATATTTGGAAAAAGAGGACATTTCTATGGCCCACTATGCGGTCATAGAATCACTCTGCGGACCACATGATAGCCGCACAGTGAGATAGAGTGAGGCAGGGATGGGCCGTTTTGGAGGTCAGGTTTGCGGCGCATTATGCTACCGTAGACCAGTTTTGCGGTGTATTATGTGATCGCAGAACAGCTCTGCGGGCCGCATAATGACCGCAGACCGAGTCAGTCTTGCCCAGTTCCGGAGGCCTATTATGCGGCCTGTTCTGCAGACCGCACATCCATTATGCGGTCGCATATGCGACCGCAGATCCTATTCCGGGGTAATATTTTTGGGTTTTTACAACCCGATCCTACTTCGTTAAATAGACACAATGGACCATTTTTGACAACAAATCTGGTATTTTAGAGTGAGAGAGAGTGCCCTAGAGTGAGAAGGTGGTCCTCAACAATTATTCTTCAATTCTTGCTCAAATCTTGGAAGATTAAGAAGGAAAACTCACAAGGCTTCATCCTAAAGGTAAGATTCTACAACCTAACCCTCAATTTCGAATATTGTCTAAAATTGGGTAATTAGTAAGATAATGTTTGGGCATGTGAGTTGTTCATCTTGCATGCATGTGCTACCAAAGGGTGTAAGAAGATTGTTGAGCTAAGAATGGCAAAGAATGGGTTGTGGGATGACGGAATCTTCCGGACCTTAAAACCTTAATGCACGCCTATTGATTGATAAAATGCTCAAATGAGCTAGAACCATGATCATCTTCATAAATTTGGTTCAACTTGTAATATTTCTAAAATAGATTGAAGTTGGTAAGAATTCTAGAACATTATAGAGTTTAAGGAAGGTCTATTTGCGGTATGTTGGCTAAACTCTTCTCTTAGAATTGAATCCCTCTATATTCATGTAATTTATGTAAGACCCGAGTGGTTCATTATAAATTGGCTATTCCGAGTAAGTTTGTGTCGAAAGATATATGTTCAATAAGTGTCCCAAATTCTTTATTCATATTATATTATCAATTGAGGGTGTGTTGAAACTATAGACTGTGCATTAATAATGTTTCGATTTCAAGTCAAGTTCAAACGAAGGCTATTATGCCAAATTTTGTGATATATCTCTATGTGCCTAAGACTCTTAATTTCCCACATGTGTACTACGAACCTTGAATTGAATTGTATTTGTTGTTGATGATGATGATGATGTTTGAAATTGAAAAGGTGAGCATTGAATACTAAATACGGCCAACGTGCCAAGAATAATTTTATAATTATGGCCACTAGTGCCAATGAATTGAAAAGATGTGAAAGAAGTATAAAATGCTATGATTGATATAAAAAGGTTGATGTCTCGAATAAGACCTCCTAGACGATCGGGTCGTGATCAGATACCATGCCGCACACATGGTGGTGATTGTCCTGGAAATTGTAATTGAAATTGTGATTGTGGTTAATATCTCTAATGAGACTGCCTAGCCGATCAGGTTGTGATCAGACTCCGTGTTAAAGGTACGGGGGTATTGATATTGATAGTCATTGTGGTTGATGGCTCTAAAGAGATAGCCTAGTCGATCGGGTCGTGATCGGACTCCGTGCTAAGAGTACAGTGGTATTGGTATTGTGAATAATGGTAGTGTAAACAATGGTATATCGGTGTTAAGAATCACCAATCTGAAAATATGGGAATTTACCTAAAACTTGATGTTTTGGTATAGTTTGAGACTTTCATTGCTTTTATGATTATTGCTCCCTGTACTATTATTCATTCTATTAAGATAGTGTTTAGTTATACATACTAGTGCTATTCGATGGTACTAATGTCCCTTATGCCGGGGGTACTGCATCTTTAATGGATACAGGTGGTTCCACAGCAGGAGATATTTATCAGTGATAGGAGTACACCTTCTTCCCAGCTGACTTGGTGAGCCCCACTTCATCCCGGGGTCGTGTATCTTTTGTTCTTTGTGTATTCTTTTTAAGGTATAGCCGGGGCTTTGTTGCCGGCATTATCGTTGTACTCTTATCTATCTATAGAGGCTCGGTAGACATAGTGTGCGTTGTATATTGGTGTTGGGGAAGTCAAACTATGTTATGTTGAGGTTGTGTTACTTGTTCGATTTGAGACTTTAAAATGGTGAAACTATTGGTAATGTATTTGTATTGTAGACAAGATCGCCTTTTTGTCTAAATAATGAATATATATATATATATATATATATATTCACTCTATTCATGAATGGGTTTGGGTAGAATGAAATCTAACAGGCTTGCTCGGCCGGGTTCACTCAGTTGATCGCCGGTCGCGCTCCTCGATTTTGGGGCGTGCACCTGGATAACTGATCCAAGGTATTTGAAGCTACCTCTCTTGGAGATGACTTGTGAGTCAAGCCTCACATCCAAGTCTGCTTCTCACGTCACGCCGCTGAACTTGCACTCCAGATATTCAGTCTTAGTCCTACTCAACTTCAAACCTTTAGACTCGAGGGTCTGTCTCTAAACCTCCAAACTCTCATTAATGCCGCCTATCGTCTCATCAATTAGAACTATATCATCAGCAAACAACATACACCAAGGCACCTCGCCTTTGGTATAGGATGTAATAAGCTCGCAACTTTATGAGACTCAGAGGGTCTCCCCTAAGTACTACAAGGAAAGACTAGCTGAGGAAATAAGGAAGAAAGCTTCAACCCAAGCATAGTAACCTGAAGAAGAAATGGTCTTGTTACAACAGTCTCACTACAACATTGAATGCACTCCATAAGAAAGTGGCACATATCGTGACTAATGAACGGAAGTCAAAAGTGATATTTGAAATCATGAGTTGCAGGGAATTCCAGTATTCGCGGGCACTAAGTTAAGCTAAGTATCCATGCAGTAAGTAGCAGAACGAGCAGGAAAACTAATTGCTTATATTTAAAGACAACTGAGAAGGCACTGAAGGAATTATATGGTGCTAGCAAGTTAAAGGAAGGTTGCGAGTAGTATGAATAGATATGTGTAGGTCGAAAGCTAAAGTATGGTACAGCAACAAGGTTTTAGCTAGATAGGAGTAAGGATTAGAAAAGATGAGCGAGAAGGTGACAAGAGTAGGTAAGGCATCGGGATTAAGCCCATCAACACAAGAGAGCTGATGGTTTCCTTAAGTTATATAAAGCTCAGTATAGCCTGAATGAACTCATAGGAGTCGAAGATTAGGAGCAATTAAAAAAAATGACATGTTGCCCTGGTAGTAGAATAAGGGTGTAATTGTGATAGATAAGAGGATGACATTTATGCCTTTGATTGAGTAATGATTTAAAGAAAAGGGATTTCATGAATTGCAAAGATTAGAATACCACCCTGTAAGATGAATCACATTGGTATGCTATGAACTAAGGTTATTGAAGTATAGTATCATCCCTATGTGGATCAGGAAAATCACTTCAAATGTTCCCCGATGTGACTGGTACCCTAGTTACAATGTATTACGTAAGAGGTTCAAATTATTAGTGGTTAAATATGGATCAACATTAAGCTAAATCAACAATGGATGGATAAAAGTTACAAAGTATGAGATGAGATTAGGCCATCATTCTTAATATGAACAGTGTTTAGGAAGCATTACAGGACTTAGATTTATACATATAAGATAAGCTGAGAGAGAGTAACCTGGAGTTGGGCAGTAGATCTCGGTAATAATAAATTGAAGTAAGTGTTATGGTATAGTATAGACTATCTATATTTAGTAAAGCCACAAGTATAGAAAATCGAGGATATGAAATAAGATATATAAATAGTTGTAAGTTCGACAAAGTACCAAGCAAAGGACATCAGTACACCTATAGATTCCTAAAAGGATAGCTTGTCATAGTTCTATACATGTTCACAAAGTGCGGCCTAGAGATTGGCTAAAAGCTGGAGGAAAAAAAAGAGAAGGGTCACATAGTCGCACATACAAGGACAAAGTCGTTCAGGCTGCATGATAGAAGGTAACAATAGTTACGAGATTGGATGAATTTCGACCACAAGTCGTGGTGTGAGAAAGAGGTCTAAAGGGGGGAATGCCTCGGCCTTTGGATTTATTTGCAGAACAGTTGCATAGATGGAAAGGACAATATTAAAGTATTCGTAAGAGCTATAGGTTATGAGACTGACAAGCGCATAAGTCAACATTCGAAGATGAATGTTCCAAAGGGGGGAATGATGTTATACCCCATGTTTTCATACGTGAGAGTACATCGTAAGTCAATTGAGGTAAGCTCAGAAATGAGATTATATTTGAAAGTAAATAAAAGTAAGTTAATCATGTTACCTTGGAGGTTACAAATATTTAAGATCATGAATAACAAATACATAGAGGGTTGGAAGGCTTAGAAGCTAAACGAATAGAAGAAAATAAGTTTCGTCTAAAGTCGACATGTTGGGAATGTTATAACATGTACTTTTGGGGTAAGACTAGGGTTATTAACATGATAAAAAGGTCATGTTATGATTTATTGCAGTCATATGATAGTCTTGTGTTATGTTTTGAAGCAAAGCGAGTTGTTGAACAAAAGTTGGCAAAGGTCATCACAAGTTACATTCATAAATGTACTGAAAACTAGGTCAAATATAGCAGAGCTCTTCTCCCAATATACAAGTAATTACGGGATTCTCTACCTAACAAATTGAATATTTATGAGTGTAGTTTCTAACACATTAAATCATTTGTGTATACGAAATCAGAGTATAGAGATATTTGCATTTTCGCGAGACTGCACTGGCAACTCCCAATAGGACCCACTTAGGTGGTGGACGTCCCTCGAACATTTTAACGGGGTTGGACGCCTCATTGTTTTGGCTATTGTCGACCAAGGAAATTTTCCAAACTCTCTCAACACCTCTCTACCAGCTCTCCAAGGTTCCAAGTCTAATCCAAGGTGGTTTTACGTAGACCTATCCTCAAAAGTTAGCCTAAGTGAAGAAAAGAGTCTCTTTGATGTTGTGATGCCATTAAGGGTGCTTGTGTGCTAAGGGAAGCTTTGGTTCGAGTTTTTTCTGATTATTTAAGGTACATAGAGCACTCTATTTCTTGGTCTTAAGCTTATATATGCTTTGGTTAAGTTATTTGGATGAAGAATTACAAGATAGAACTTGAAGTTGTATAAGAAGTTGTTGTCTCTTATTGGACTATTTTGGAGTTGTGTATATGACTTCATATGCCTGGAAATCGCGGGGAATGACTTTGTTATAATGTTCGTATTGTTGTTATGCTGGTAAATATTTTTTGTATGTTGATGATTTTTTAATTAGGAGAATATGCAACCACACGATACCTAGAAGTGTGGACTTGGGAAAAGAAAGGAAAATAAGAGAGATGCTGCCCATTTTAATAATAAATAAGCTTGTCGTTCATTGTATGATAGTTGCATCTTTCATAGCTTAACGATAGCATTATTATCGTTGTTGTAGATTAAAGTGCGATGAGACAATTTCAACGTGGTCATTGGATATACTTTGATAAGGAGTGTTAAGGCTATCTCTTCTTTCCTTTTGGTATGATCCATATGATACAAACGAAACAAGCAAACATGCAACTTTTACAAATGACTCTATTCTTAAAAGTAATAGGGATGCCTATGTTCTTGATTCCCCCTGTGTCCTATTATTATATCATTTGTTCATGGGTCTCAGAAAATATAGAATTTGATAAATTTTATTTCAACGATATTAAACGAAGGAATAATTATCTTATGACATTTCGAGAGATCCTATTGACTTACTTCACTATGTATTGCATTCATATATACATGTACATTGACCCATAAACAGATGTCATTATATACGCATATATTATATGTATATGTGGTATGAGGAAAGGTCACAGTGTTAGATATGCACCAGCTACCTGATCAACTGGCATACATTTATGATTTCGCCCACTGAGGCCAAGATGATACGATGGGATGCCCTCAGAGGCTTGATGATGTTATGTACGCATATACCTATGCATGTTATGACATTTATACCCATATACATGACACTATGAAGACTTCATGATTACTGAGATATTCAGACTTACAAATTGAGTCATGCACTCCATGTTTCTTTCATGTTTTTTATATACTTCTTTTCATGCCTTACATACTCAGTACTTTATTAGTACTGAAGTCCCTTTTGCCTGGGGATGCTGCGTTTCATGCCCATGAATCCCAATAGATAGGTTGATAGTCCTCCTAGTAGGCTATCTGCTCAGTGGAAGGTGTTGTTACACTCCACTTGCTCCGGAGTTTCCTATTTGGTCAGTATGCTCTTAGCATGTATTAATTGGTATGATAGGGTCCTGTCCCGACCATTATGATTTTTATGTACTCTTAGAGGCTTGTAGACAGATTTCATATATATGGGTACTTGTATGGCCTTGTCGGCCAATATTTTGGGTGTACAAATGATCATGTCGGCCTTATAGGCCCTTATGTCACATGTATAAGTTTCTATACCATGCTGAATCGTCTTACGTCGACTATTCCTTTATGTTTTATTCTGGTTATCTCATGACATCCCTTCAGTCCGATTTACCTACGATGGAGCGATAAGAAAGATGTGTTACGCTGGTATTCAGTCGAGTAAGGCATAGGGTGCCCTTCGCGGCCCTCCGATTTAGGTTGTGACAATATGGCCTTGTAAGGAGCCATCTAAATACTCGATATGTAGCTGTTGTTGTTGGCGAACCGTGTAAGCAGTAGAATTCATCGCATGAACCCCCAAAATCCATAACATATGCACATAGCATATCCTCTAAGTTCAGAATGGTGCGCTCGAACTGCATTTGAAATGTTCTACTCAACACAACTTGTGTGCCTAGCTCACGTTGCACAACTCTCAAAAAATACAATGTGAAGAGCATGCCTCGATTGGAGATCATGTACACCAGCACACCATAGAGACGAACAATCTAATGGATATAGATTTGAGCCAGTTGCTCCGAAGAATATGTAGTCACAAACGTAATGCAGTGTGCAGACTTGGTCAGTCTATCCGCAATAACCCACACTGCATCAAATTTCTTCAAAGTCTGTGGGAGCCCAACAACGATATACATGGTAATACGATCCCACTTCCACTCTGGAATCTCAAGTCTCTGAAGAAAATCTCCCGATCTCTAATGCTCGTACTTCACTTGCTGACAACTCAAACACTGAGCCATATACTCTACAATATCTTTCTTTATTCTTCTCCACCAATAGTGTTGACTCAAATCCTGATACATCTTGGTGACACCTGGATGAATGGAATACCGCGAAGTGTGAGCCTCCTCAAGGATGGACTCATGAAACCCATCCACATTGGGCACACATATCCGGCCCTATATCCACAACACCCCATCATCTTTAATAGAAACCTCCTTAGCATCACCGTTCTGCATTGTGTCCTTAAGGTCAAGCAAATAGGGGTCATCATACTGACGCGCTCTAATACTCTCATACAGAGAAGATCGAGAAACCATGCAAGCAAGTATCATGCCCCAAACTCAGGTGCGCGACCGGCACTCAACCGAGATAACCCGGTCAAGCAAGCCTGTATATTACCTTCTACCCGAACTTATTCAATAATAACAGTAAAATCAAATTCATTAATTAAGCGGTTAGGAGGATCAAGTAAACAACAACTCAAACTCATTATCCGTAGTTACATCATTTATAAGTTTCAAAATACATACTCTTTCATAGTTTGATGTGGAACGTGTGATACAATTACAACATTACCAATTTTACTTTCCCCATACCAACATACCACCCACGCTATGTATATGGAGCCTCTATTAGATATAAAAAAAGTACAATTATTGTCGGCAACAAGGCTAAGGCAATACCTCAAAATATGGTGATAAAATGAACAAAAGATACATGATCCCGAGTGAAGTGCGGCTCACCAAATCAACTGGGAAAAGAGTCTAGTGCTAGCATTGTTCAGTGTTGCCTACTGTGGAACCACCTACAACCATTAAAGATGCATCACCTCCGGAAAAAGGGACGTTAGTATTGTCGAATAGTACTAGCATATAAGACTAAACACTATCTCAAAGAAACGAGCATTAATGCAAGTAAGGACAGTCATAATATCAGTTAAAGCCTCAAACAATTACCAAATATCAAATTAGAGATAAGATAAGTTTTAAATAAATTTCCATATTTTAAGTTGGGAAATCTTTGATACCGATATACCACTATTCACAATTTCGATTATGATTTCCAACACTGTCACCGCCATGTGTGCGGCATGGCTTCCGATCACGACCCGATCAGCTAGTACGTCTCATGAGAGACATCAACCAAATCACAGGTTCAATTACCATTCAAACAAAGTCACCGCCATATATACGGCATGGGGTCCGATGACGACCTGATCGGCTAGGCCGTCTCATGCGATACATCAACCAAATCACAATTTCAATTACAGTTCTAATAAAGTCACCACCATGTGTGCAGGTAGGCCATCTCATGTGAGACATCACTCTTTTCTATCAATCACCCCATTTCATATTTCTTGCACATCTCTTCATTTCATTGGCACTAATGGTCACAATTGTATTATTTCTCTTGGCACATTTGCCATGTTTCATATTTCACATTTCGCGTTACGTAATTCGTATTGCATGTTTCATATTTCATGCGCACATTTTTACTTTCAACCATCATTATGGACTTTCCAACAACAAGGCATTTCTACTCAAAACATTTAAGCACACATTTGAGCAAATAGGAGTTTTAGGCACATTACGATTACTTACACACGTTATCTTTAGCTTTCCTTTGAAACACAACTTGAGGTCAAGGCATTTAGATATACAAGCCCTACTTTGAACACATTCTCAAATAGTAGTACAACATAACAAGAGCATTTGAATTACATATTGATCACGGATGTCTTTTAACACCAGCTTATCTGGGTAATCGATTCACAATAAGCAACTCCGGATTTACATGGATATTGTGGGGTTAAATGTTTAGAGAAGAGTTTAGCCAACATACCTTACTTGAGATTCCTTTACTCTAAATATTCCGGAAATCTTAGCAACTTCAATCTATTTTAAAAAGTAGCAAATTGAACTAAGATTAGAAAGATGATCATGGTTCTAGCTCGTTTGAGCATTTTATCAAGTATTAGGTGTACATTAACACATTCTTTACTATTTTAGCTCAACAATCTCCCTACATCCCATGATCAATCATGCATGAAAAATAAGCCACTCCCATACCCATGAATTGTCTTACTACTTGCCCATTTCGAGTTAAAATTTGAAATTAAGAGATAGGGTGTAGAATCTTACCTCTGGGATAGAGACCTAGTGTGCTTCCCTTGTTAATGCTTCCAAGATTTTGAGTAAGAATTGGGGAATAATTGATTGAGGAACTCTCTCCTTTTATAGAGCCTTTTCTATCTGTCCAAATATCAACTTCTCCCTTCAGAAATGGTCCATAGGGTCTAAATAACGAAATGGGTTCGGGTTATAAAAACCCAAAACTTAAGCTCCGAAATGGGATCTGCGGTCGCATATGCGACCGCATAATGCTTCTATGGTCCAGGAAATGGACCGTGAAATGACCCTCCGGAATTGGGCTGGTCTGCTTCACTCTGCGGCTATTATGCGGTCCGGAGACCTGTTCTACAGTCATAATGCGTCACAGAACCTCCCTCCGCAAACTTTTCAAGCTGGCTCTGCGATCAGTGTGCGGCCCGCAAAATCATTTTCTGGTTGCATAATGGGCCGCAAAATGACATCGAAAAATGGTCCAAATGACTGCCTCACTCTACGACCATGCTGTGGCCTATAGAGTTATTCTGCGGCCGCATAATAGGCCACAAAAATGCCTAATTCTGCCAAATATATTCCTCCAACTATCATCAACACCTACGCTTACCTCAGCACCACGAAACCTCGGGTGTTTTTAGGAAAAAAGTTACGGGGCCTTACAGCAAGAACCCGGCTAGGGTCCGAAAACTCCAGTCTGACAAACTGATTAGCAAAGCCTGAACATCCATGGCTAGTCGTCTCTCTGCTACCGCAAAATATGCCAAATTACCCATACTCTGAGCCTTTGTACTCAATGCATGGACCCCCACATTGGCTTTCTCGGGATGATATAAAATGGTGATCTCGTAGTCTTTCAGCAACTTTAACCATCTTCGCTGCTCCAAATAAAGGTTCTTCTGCTTGAACAGATACTGGAGATTCTGATGGTCAGTATAGACCTCACATGGAACACCGTATAGATATTTCCTCCAAATCTTCAATGCGTGAACTATATACACCAATTCTAAGTCATGGACATGGTAATTCTTCTCATGATCCTTCAACTGTCGAGACGCATAAGCAATCACCCTACCATCTTGCATCAACAGCTCGCCAAGCCCAATGTGTAGGCAACACCAGCGCTAGGGCCGTAGTCAATGCAGTCTTGAGCTACTAACAATTCACCTCACACTTGTCGGACCATCTGAAAGGAGCACCCTTCTAGTACAATCTAGTCAAAGGTGCAGCAATTGATGAGAATCCCTATACAAAATGATGATAATATCCGGCCAAACTAAGGACACTCCATATCTCAATAACTGAAGACGGTCTGGGCAAACTCTGAACTACCTCAATCTTCTTTGGATCTACCTTGACCTCCTCAATAGACACCATGTGACCCAAAAATGCCACCGAATCAAGCCAAAACTCACACGTAGGAGAATTTTGCATATAACTTCTTCTCTCTCATTGTTTTGAGCATGATCCTCAAGTTCTGCTCATGATCCTCCCGACTGCGAGAATACACTAAAATATCGTCAATGAACAGATGATGAAAGAATCAAGACATGGCTGGAACACACTGTTCATTATGTGCATATATGTTGTTGGGGCATTAGTCATCCCAAATGACATCACTAGAAACTCGTACTGACCATACTGAGTCTTGAAAGCAGTCATCGGGAATTTTGGTTCACGAATCTTCAATTGATGATACCCTGACCTCAAATCAATCTTTGAGAACACTCTAAGTCATGAATGAGTGGTAGTGGGTACCTTTTCTTGATTGTAAATTTGTTCAGCTACCTATAGTCAATACACATCCTCATAGATACATCTTTCGTCTTCACAAATTAAACTGGAGCACCGCAAGGCGAGACACTGGTTCAGATGAAACACTTATCAACCTACTCCTGAAGTTGTTCCTTTTACTCCTTTTACTTTGTAGGTGTCATATGAGATGGTGGAATAGAAATGGTCTGAGTTCCCAGCACCAAGTCAATACCAAAATCAATATCCTTATTTAGCATCATGCCCGAAAGGCCTACTAGAACACATATGGGAAATATCTCACCACCGAAACTGACTCAACGGTAGGAGTATTAGCACTGACATCCCGCACAAAGGCTATATATGCTCCACAAATAGATCACGTGCCAATAATAACAATCCACCAGGCGTAGTCACAAGCTCAATATCTCAATCCCCATGGTGTGGTCGCGGGCTATTAGTCCAGATTATATCACACAGAAAAACATATATATAAGATTACATGTACATGACCAATGAATATAAAATATCATACTCCTGGACGGATATAAATTACATGGTATGGTGTATGTAGGTGCAAAGTGTGCTATGATAACTCCAATTGGCAATTCAATCACAAAAATAACAATTATCAAGTTAAATCATGAGACTGGCCTCTATGTAACATCAAATATGGCTCAATTAGGTCGCAACGTGGTACAAATATGAGAAACATCACAACATATATCTTGACAATATTTTCAAGGAATTTCATTACCTAAGAACTACCTCGAGCATGGATAAACACCCTGGCGCATGCACATGGGCTCAGCCCCGCACATGTGCACCACCCATAGCACGTAGATATCACAAATAACTCAGGCAGCTAGTGCCTCAACCATGTTTTGGTAAGATACTTACCTCAATCAACAAAATCATTCCTCTAACAAGCACATCCCGCGTGAATCAACCTTCGAACGACCCGAATCTAGCCAAATTAACTTAATATAATCAATAAAAGCCATAGAAATTAAATCCAAAATAATAAAGCTAAGATCTTCAACCAAAATCCAAAAGTCAACCCAAAATGTCAACCCCAGGCTTGTGCCTCGGAACACGAACAAACTCATAAATTCCAAATATCCATTCTATTAAGAGTCCAACCATACCAAATTCATATAATTCCAATCACAAATCGTCCTTGAAATCATTAAATCTAAATCTCAAATAACATAGTCCAAAAACCCCCAAATCCCAACTTAAATTCAAGAAT
>AWOL01S0007829.1:0-10298 GCA_000715115.1 Nicotiana otophora
TACAATCTCACAATATTATACTTGTCTTCATTTCACTCAATTACAACACTCTTTTTAGCTAACAAAATAGAATTACGATTTAAGTCAAGTTTCACACTACTCAAGTAACCTTTTCACACCTATTCCCTGTGGGATTCGATCCCAACCTAGTTGGGTTATTATATTTGACATCGATCACTTTACACTATTTATTAAGGTGTAATTTGAGCGTATCAAATTTTAGCGTCGTTGTCGGGGAGTACGGTTTTGAAATTACTATTTAGTGTGTGCTTTACTTCACGTCTTTTTCTATTCCATCACACTTTGCTTTCTTTGCTTGGTGTGATAGATAAATATGGCAGAGTGTGACAAAGAAGAGAATCCTTTTGCGGATATAGATGAGTACATCGAGGACACAAATTCCATTGTCCCTCCGCGAGTTGATGTTGCTACCTTCAAGGTGGAACATGGTTTGATCCTAATGCTTAAATCAGAGGGGTTTTTCAGGAATTCTACCGATGATGATCTGACACAACATCTTAGAAACTCCTTGGGTGTGTGCGCGATGCACAAACAGAACAACGTGTTAGATGATGCCTTAAGACTGAGGGTATTCAAGTACTCACTAGCTGGAGAGGCAAGGAAATGGATTCAGAATCTACCACCTCACTCCATTCACTCTTGGCCTGAACTAGTCCGTGATTTCCTAGCCAAATGGTTCCCACAAAGTAAGAATCTGAGCTCAGAGATAAAATTTTCTTCTTCAAACAACTACCGGGGGAACACCTACATGAGGCATGGGATCGGTTCAAGCTATATCTAGTGAGGTCGCCGAATCATGGTTTTCAGGACACAATCTTGTTAGAAATATTTTACATAGGTTTGGATCCGTTGAACCAATCCATAGCAAAGAATGCGACGGATGGATCTTTTATGGACAAAACATTAACAAGGATCACACAAATTCTTGACAAGATGGCATAACACAATCAGGCTTGGCACTCGAAAGATACCACTAGTGGAATTGCATACGGTACTCCCTCTTTGACCAACATGATTAAGGAGAACCAAGAGAGAGATCAACTAATTGCCGGGCTTGCCACCAACATTAATGTGTTAACCAAGATGTTCACTAAAAACCAAACAAAAAAGGTAAATGCTATGGAAGATGTGCAACCCTTGTCAAACGAAGATTGCGAGGAGGCAAACTATATCCATAATTCGCAAGGTGGTTACCAAAGACAATCCTACCAAGTTCTTGGACAATAAAATCAATGGAGGCCTAACCCGCAAGGGCAAGCCCATCAACAGTGGAGAAATGATCAAGGGGGTTCAAGTTAAGGTAATTGGAGCAACAACAACAACTATGCAAACCGGAGTTCAAACCCCTATGTTCCACCAAAGGGGCAATACTCTAACCCTTCGCATTGGAGGGAAGGTTCTTCAAGTGAGTCAAAATTGGAGAACATGCTTGAAAGAGTATTGCAAAATTAAGAAAGAAACGACACTTCAATGAAGAACATGGCCGAACTTCTGGGATCACACACTGCATCCATACAAAAGCTAGAAATGTAAATGAGAAACCTGTCGAAAGAGCAAAATCCACATAAAAAAGGCGCACTCCCAAGTGACACTATTGCAAACCCAAAAGCTAATGGGAGTAGCCCGACTTCTCATTGTATGGCAATCAACTCGAAGCGGAAAAATACTTCAAGGAGAGAATGAACAAATAGTTGAAGTGGACAATCTTGAACAAGAGGGTGAGGCACAAGTTGAAGTGCCAGCTGCTATTGAAGTTGAAAAGCTCCCAAAAGAAGTAAAAGTCCAAGAAGTGAACCGTGAAGAGGTAAAAGAAAAAGTAAAAGAGGCACCAAAAGCTATAGCACCAATTCCTAGACCCCTCCCCCCTCCATTCCCTCAAAGACTTGTTAGGAGAGTTGATGACAGCAAACTTGAGAAATTCTATAACATTCTCAAGCAATTATCGGTGAACATCCCATTTGTGGAGGCATTTCAAGAGATGTCGGATTTTGCTAAATACTTGAAGGACCCGATAACCAAGAAGAAAACCACCAAGAACAAAGTGGCGAATGTGACTCACCGGTTTATTTCCATCATTGCAACAACTACCGTTCAAAAGAAAGAAGGTCCGGGAGCCTTCACCATTCCATGCACTATTGGTTTGCGAGATTTTGCAAGGGCTCTTTGTGATAATGGGGCTAGCATTAATTTGATGCCTTTTGCTATTTACAAGTAAGCAGGGTAGGTATGCCTAGGCCTACAAGCATGAGGTTGCAAATGGCCGATCGTTCAATCAAAAGACCGTTGGGGATTGTTGATGATGTCCTTGTGAAAGTGGGAAAGTTCCTCCTTCCTCCTGATTTTGTGGTCCTTGACTGTGCTGTTGATAAAGAAATATCTATCATCTTGGGGAGACCATTCCTTGCTACCGGAAGAGCACTTATGGATTCGGAACGAAATGAGATCAAGTTCCGAGTTAATGATGAAGAGGTCACCTTCCAATCAAGTAAGGGTATGAAGTTGCCACATGCATATGAAAGCATATCAGCCATTGATGTTGTGGATAAGGTAGAAGATGCAATTGAGATGAATATGGAAGAAGAATGCCTTGGTGAGGCTTTGACGGCTATATAGGTGAATTTTGATGGTGAAGACATGGAGGAGTACATGGGATCGGTAAATGCATTAGAAGGACGTAGGTCCTACACTTATGCGCCAAAGAAACTCTCTCTTGACTTAGAAAATAGAATCACACCTCCCGCCAAGCCTTCAATTATGGAGCCGCCACAACTTGAACTCAAGCCACTTCCATCGCACTTAAGGTATAAATTCCTTGGCTCTAATGATACTATACCGGTAATCGTTTCTTCTTTGTTGAATGATGTGCAGGTAGATCAATTGTTGAATGTCTTAAGGGAGCACTGACAAGCTATTGGGTGGACAATAGCGGACATCCGAGGGATTCTCGCCGGAATTTATGAGCACAAGATACAATTAGAGCAAGAAAGTAAACCGAGTGTGGAGCATCAAAGAAGGTTAAACCTTTCAATGTAAAAGGTGGTGAAGAAGGAGATCATCAAACGGATAGACGCTGGGGTAGTCTACCCCATTGCCGATAGTTCTTGGGTGAGCCCGGTGCAATGTGTGCCGAAGAAAGGAGGCATGACCGTGATCCAAAACGAGAAAAATAAGCTCATCCCGATGAGAACTGTGACCGGATGGAGAGTTTGCATGGATTACCGAAAGCTCAACAGTGTCACGTGCAAAGACCATTTTCCAAGCGGGAAGGTTATTCTATTGCTTCTTGGATGGATATTCCAGCTACAACCAAATCAATATAGCCTTGGAATATCAAGAGAAGACAACATTCACATGCCCATATGGTACTTTCGCCTTTAGTCGTATACCATTTGGGCTATGCAACGCCCCGGCTACCTTTCAACGATGCATGATGTCAATATTCTCGGACATGGTAGAAGACTTCCTAGAGGTGTTTATGTATGACTTCTCTGTAGTGGGTGATTCCTTTGAGCATTGTCTTGACAACCCTAAACAAGTGTTCAAAAGATGTGAAGAAACAAATCTTGTGCTAAACTGGGAGAAGTGCCACTTCATAATGGACGAGGGCATTGTTTTGGGCCACAAAATTTCCAAACAAGGCATAGAGGTTGACCGAGCAAAAATTGAAATCATTTCCAAACTTCCTCCACCCATATCAGTAAAAGGTGTCCGAAGTTTTTTGGGACACGCCGGCTTCTATAGGCGTTTTATCAAGGACTTCTCAAAACTTGCAAATCCCATGTGCAAGCTCCTTGAAAAAGATGCAAAGTTTGTATTTGATGAGAAATGTCTCAAAGATTTTGAAGAATTGAAAGAAAAGCTCACCACAGCATTGTCACACCCAATTGGTCCCTTCCATTTGAACTCATGTGTGATGCCAGTGGTGTCGCTATTGGGGCGGTGCTTGGTCAACGGCATAACAAAGTCCTTCATCCTGTCTACTATGCAAGCAAGACACTCAATGGTACTCAAATGAATTATATTGTGACCGAGCAAGAACTTCTTGCCATTGTCTATGCTTTTGAAACATTTCGGGCCTATTTGTTAGGATCCAAGGTGATAGTCTACACTGATCATGCTGTTCTTCGCTATCTTATGGCGAAGAAGGATGCCAAGCCAAGATTAATTCGATGGGTCCTTTTGTTGCAAGAATTTGACTTTGAAGTCAAGGATCGAAGGGACAGAAAACCAAGTTGCGGATCACCTATCTAGGCTTGAAGAAGCAGGGAGGCCAAAAGAGAACTTTGACATCAATGATGCTTTTCCAGATGAGCACATATTGGCATTGTCTGACACATTCGCTCCTTGGTATGCCAATATTGCTAACTATTTGGTGAGCAACCTTGTCCCCGATGGATTGGAAACATATCAAAAGAAAGAGTTCTTGCGGGGGTGTAGTCAATACTATTGGGAGGAGCCCTTCTTGTTTCATATTTGCACCGACAACATCATTCGGCGATGTGTTCCTGAAGATGAGGTAATGCCAATTATGAAGGCATGCCATGACTCCCCGGTTGGGGGTCATCATGGAGGAAATTGGACGACCGTAAAAGTGCTTGAATGTGGCTACTATTAGACATCAATCTACCATGATGCAAATCAAATGGTCAAGGCTTGTGATCAATACCAAAGGCAAGGATCAATCTCTAAAAGGCATGAGATGCCTATGAATTTTGTAATGGAGGTCGAGATCTTTGATGTGTGGGGGATTGATTTCATGGGTCCCTTTGTGAGTTTTTATGGCATGAAATATATCTTGGTGGGCATGGACTATGTCTCCAAGTGGGTTTAGGCAATTTCCTTGCCCAACAATGAGGCAAGGAGTGTGACCGCATTCTTAAGGAAGAACATATTCACGCGGTTTGGAATTCCTCGGGCCATCCTTAGTAATGGTGGTTCTCATTTCTGCAACAAGGCTTTCACCGGGCTGCTCAAAAAGTATGGCGTAAAGCACAAGGTGGACACACCTTATCATCCTCAGTTGAGTGGTCAAGTTGAAGTTTCCAACAGGGAGATTAAAAACATCCTAGCAAAAACTGTCAATGCAAATAGGACCGACCGGTCAAGGAAGCTAGGTGATGCATTGTGGACATATCGCACCGTATTTAAGACTTCTATTGGCACCTTCCCGTACCGGTTAGTCTTTGGTTAGGCATGTCATTTTCCCGTGGAGCTTGAACATATAGCCGTGTGGGCTCTGAAAAGGTTGAATCTTGGCTGGGCTGAAGCTGCTAGTCTGAGAATGACACAACTCAACAAAATGGAAGAATTCCGTCTCCATGCCTATGAGAGTGAAGCCATGTATAAGGAACAAATGAAGTTTGTTCATGACAAGAAGATCTTGAAGCGAGAATTCAAATCTGGTGACTTGGTCTTGCTCTTCAACTCGAGACTCAAGTTATTTCTGGGCAAACTCAAATCCAAATGGTCTGGCCCGTTCAAAATTGTGAATGTGTCCCCTTACGGTGCTATTGAATTAGAGTTGGAGGACAGACTTCGAACTTTCAAAGTAAATGGCCAACGTGTTAAGCATTACCTGAGCACAACATGAGACAAGCACTTGGTAGTGCAATTTGCTCTCAAGGATAGTCCAACCCCCACCACTGAGTAGCCCAAATGGGACCAACATCGTCGTGTCGCGACATTAAATCAAGCGCTTCTTGGGAGGCAACCCATGTGTGGTAACATTTTTTTTTAGTTGTCAGCGTTGAACAGGTTGACGTGTGTATTAGAGTGTAGGTAGCCTAATATACCATGCAACAGAGTGCAAGGATTAAAGCAAAAAAATGGTGGATCAAGGATTTTGCGGCAACTATGCGGTCGCATAATGACTTTGCGAACCGCATAGTGGTCGCAGACACGGTCAGTGAATTTGGAGAATTTTGGTGTGCAAATTGCGGTAAGGGTTCAAGTTCTGCGGTCCGCATAGCAATTATGCGACCGCATAATGTATCGCAGAATGGAAGTAAATAACCCAGCTTTAAATTCATCGCATAACACATATGCGACCGCATAATGTGTTATGCGACCACTTGCCTACCGCAAAACGTCCAGGTATAAATCCCTAACCCTTCGCATACTGTCTATCCCACTCGCACATGAACACTTAACAACTCTCACAAAATCAAAAACACAAAAACAAAAGAAACAAAAGAAAATCCAAAAACATTTTAATCACGCACACAGATCACATATCAAGGATCAGAATTAAGGAATTTACCTCGCTCATAACTCAGATTTCACCTCCGTTTTGCTCCGATATCTAGTATGTGACTCTTTCCCCCTTTTCTTATGGATTCATTGCATAATGTCCATCATTTAAACTCCATATCTCATTCCTTTTCTCAAACATGTGCGGTGGGTACCTGTGTGGGAGATTGGTGGTTAAATATTTTCCTGCGAGTGTTAGGAATTGTGTAGATAGGAGGCTTGACCATTGTTGACCGAAGAAGATGATCTTTGCGGCCCGCATAATTGGTTTGCGATCAGCAAAGTCGTCGCAAACAAGACCCTAGAAGACCTAGTGAATTGAACTTATGTGACCGCTTATGCGGTCACAAAGGTGTTTGGCGGACCGCATAGCTACCGCAAACACAATCAGTTAAACTTCCTTTCGTGTGCGCAATTTTGTGATCCCTTTGCGGTCGCAAAAAACCAGTTTTGCGGTGGTTTTTGCGATCGCATATTCCCTTAAGTCTAGGGTGTGAAATTCTGCGATACGTTTACGGTCTGCATAGTGGGTATGCGACCGCATATCCCATTGCATAAATTGTTTATCTCTGTTATTTTTCCTCCACATAATTTGTATGTTATGCTCACCACTCACACACTGTTTAATTGTAGGAATGGCACCAAGGAAATCTATTGCAAAGCGATCACCACCTGCTCGTGGAAAGAAAAGAGTTGCTTTGAGCCAACAAGCACAATAGTCTAAACGTCAATGGTCGAAAACCACCCGTAACACTTCTGAGCACTCCTCCCAGTCTGAAGAGGAGGGGGCACAGACGGACATCCTGTCATCAGTTGACCTACAAGCTAAAGCAAGGCGGAAGAGCGGGGAAGATTCGAGATTTGGGGTCCCAGGCTCATGGAACCTATACAAAGAGGGGATAAAAAAGAGAAACATTCTCGAGGAGAAGCAGTTAAGCCTGAATGGTCTGAAAGAGAACTACCCTCACATAATTGAAAACATTCAGAAGAGGAAATGGGGATTCTTCACGGATGCCCTAGATGATTACAATGGAACACTTGTGAGGGAGTTCTATGCTTCTTATGTTTCCTCAAGAAATGCTGAGCAAAGGCGGAATAGGATATTTTTGGACTCTGTTCTAGTTCGAGGGGTTCAGGATCTATGTGATGCAGGCACAATCAATGATCTATTCTTTGAGGACTGGTCGACAGGCACAACTGAATATGATGCAAAAGTAACCAACAAAGATAACGAGCGTGCTTCGATAGCATCTGTCATAGCAAAGGGGACCCCCTCCTGGATTGACACACGCCACAAGATTTAAAAACGGGATTTCACCTAGGAGGCTTGATATTGGCTCAGCTTTGTTTGCTCCCGTTTGATGCCTACTAGGAATGAGACAGACATCAACATTGAAAAGGCCTTCATCATTGCATGCATCATGTCGGGCATCAATATTGATATGGGAAACATTATCTTCAAGGAGCTGGGAATCAGGGCAAACCAAAAGCAAACCTCTCTTCCGTTCCCATGTTTGATCACAACTCTTTGCAAAGCTGTAAGCGTTCCCCTTATCCCGAAGCATGATCGTATGGAAAAGTCTCTCCAGTGCATTGACATCACTTGGATAAGTGATGCATTAGACAAGGAGATGGACATCCAGCTTGAAAGCTCATTCCCTCATGCATCAGACTCACCAGCACCTGCACCTGCTCTCTCATCTATACCTGACACTCCTGTTGCTCCTACTGCCCCCGCTGATTCTTCAGCCACTCCTCAGGCAAGCAGTGCGCAACCACCTATTTCCTTGCCAACTATCTCAAAGTTGGGTCTACTAACCTAGCATTCCAGCGCCAAGTTAGACCGGCTGACAAAGGAACTCTCAAATCTCATCAAGCAATCATTGGCCCCCATTCAAGCATCAATGAGTGCGCTTCAACAACAACATAAATCATATGAAGATCGCCTTACGTACTTTAAAGTGCGACTTGTAAAGGTCAAGCGAGGCGAGGTTGGAGATATGCCACAGCTTAGGAAAGATGTTACTGAGCTGAAAATAGAGCTGCACAAGCTGCAGAACTTAGAGTTCGATTTGACTTCCCTCCTTCCGGAGGGCGGTGAGCAGGGTACAGGCACCTCCATTCCGGGCCTAGATTTGGACTTCTCCAACCTCATGATAGCCCCGGAGGCATAGGGTGCGGAGACTTCAAAGACTCCAGCTGCTATTATCCACATTGACACTCCTTCAGAGGAGGATTCTGGAGTGTCAGAAGGAGCATCTGATGACGGAGCGACTGAAGATGAGGAAACCGATGAGGAAGCATTGGCAGAGGAAATTGAGGGTCAGCGGGACTATAAGGGGAAGCAGGTGGCTGCTTCTACAGAGGATGCTTCTACAAAGGCTCAGGTTGCAGAGGATGTGCAGAAAGCAATTGCACATTCACTTGCTGACATGGTCGCTAGGACACATCCAGCTACCCCACAGGCATCACTGGGAGAGTCCAGCAGCTCCCAAACACCTGTTTTAGCCACACAGCAGGTGGAGCTTCCTGCTCCAGCCTTAGAGACCACTACCACAGAGGCTCCGCTTGCTAGTGCCACAAAGCCTGGAGTTGATCCCACAGTTGTCCAGATTGCTCCAGACCCTCTGAGCGCCTAGTGCACCCCAGGAAGCCCCTAAACTTTACTTTTCAATTTGTGTGCATTGGGGACAATGCATGCTTTTAAAGTTGGGGGTGGGGTAGATATTTTGTGTAAATAGTTGTATGAAAAATTGTGCATATAACTAGTAATGAATTTCCCTTGGGTTTTCTTCGCCGGATTCTTTTCCAAGGGTGTAATAGTAGAACCATGGCAGTAGCATGGAACATTTTGACTTGTTTGGTGTGATTGTCCAGTCTCAAGCATGTAAGGAAATGTTTGGTGAATACATTGTACCCTTCCTTCTTTAATAAAATTTTTATATGGTTAGTCATTCTTATAAACGTGAGGCTCGCTCTTTTACTTTATATTTACTCAGAATCTTACATATCATTTGATAAAAGCTGTGACTTGCCTTGCATTCACTTGAGGGCTGAAACTATGTTGAGTTGAACAGTTCATGTGCCATGAGTGAGGATTTGTGTAAATAATGTGCATGCTTAACTTGTGATGTCTAGAACTTGCCCGGTTGGTTTTTATTTGAAAATCTCAGGCTAATGGTTGGGTGCTGAGATGATCTTAGGCTATCTTTGTGACTGCTAGCTAATTTTGACAAAAACAAAAAAGAAATTTGACCTCCCCGGTACATAAATTACCTTAGTTACCCCCGTTGAGCCTTTAACCTTTTCTTTGGATACCACATTACAAACCTGTACCTCATTGTGAAATAATTTCTTCTTTTGAACCTAACCCTCCTTGAACGAGTAGGAATGAGGCAAAAAGCCTAAGTTGGGGGTGTCGATACAAAGCGGAGATTGAAAAGTTTGACACTGTGTATATATGAAGAAACATATGGTTCCCCAAAGTTGTATATATATGAAGAAACTCAAGCTCCGAAAAGAAATGCTTTAAAAAAAAATGTTTGATTGCACCCCCTATAAATATGTATAAGTTGGGGATTTTCTTTATTGTGAGCGCGCATGAACCGCAAGATTTAACAGAAGTTAAGTTCTTGAAGTAGAATACAAGTGCACTTAGCTGCGATTAATATTTTATCAGTTTGGTTGAGGCTCAAAGTTCACAAGTTGATTGGTCACATTGTTAAGTGATATTTGTCTTCCATAAAGGGTCAATAAATGAAGTTACATGCTTGTTAACTGACAGTAAATACCATCTACGGTCACTACTGTTCATGAATTATCGGTAAGAGTTTAGATTAGGATAATTTTTGTTCTAGTTGCTTGAGGACAAGCAAGAGTTTAAGTTGGGGGTGTTGATGTGCTGTAGAATTTCGGCACATTTGATACCAATTACATAGACCTTAGCTCATCTTTCAATGTATTTTTAGTTAATTCTTATGAAGTTTTGGTGTTTTGCAGTGCATGAGGCTTGAGGACCTAAAAACATG
>AWOL01S0007831.1:7025-30299 GCA_000715115.1 Nicotiana otophora
TTTGTTCAAGCAGAAGGAACTCAATTTGAGGCAGAGGAGGTGGTTGGAGCTATTGAAAGGCTATGATATCACCATATTGTGTCATCCCGGGAAGGACAATATGGTGGATGACACTTTGAGTAGAAAGTCAGTTAGTATGGGTAGCCTTGCATATATTCCAGTTGGTGAGAGACCGCTTGCATTGGATGTTCAGGCCTTGGCCAACCAGTTCATGAGGTTAGATGTTTCTGAGCCCAACCGTATTCTAGCTTGTACAGTTGCTCGATCTTCTTTGTTTGAGCACATTATAGATTGACATGATGACGATCCTCATTTACTTGTCCTTAGAGACACAGTGTGACACGGTGGTCCCATGCAGGTTACTATTGGAAATGATGGAGTTTTGAGGATGCAGGGTCGTATTTGTAGGCCTAATGTGGATGGACTTCGTGAGTTGATCCTTGAAGAGTCTCATAGTTCCCAGTATTCTATTCATCCGGGCGCCGCCAAGATGTATCAGGACTTGATGAAGCATTATTGGTGGAGGCGAATGAAGAAGGACATAGTTGCCTATGTAGCTCGGTGCCTAAATTGCCAGCAGGTAAAATATGAGCATCAGAGACCCGGTGGTTTGCTTCAGCAGATGGATATTCCTGAGTGGAAGTGGGAGAGTATCACTATGAACTTTGTTGTTGGACTCCCACGGGCTCAGAGAAAGTTTGATGCCGTATGGGTTATTGTGGATAGGTTGACTAAGTCAGTGCATTCCATTCCTGTGGTAGTTACCTATTCCTCGGAGCGGTTGGCAGAGATTTACATTCGTGAGATCGTCCGTCTTCACGGTGTGCCCGTGTCTATCATTTCTGATTGAGGTACGCAGTTTACCTCGCACTTTTGGAGGGCAGTACAGCGTGAGTTAGGTACGCGGGTTGAGTTGAGCACAACAGTCCATCCTCAGACGGACGGACAGTCCGAGCATACTATTCTGATCTTTGAGGACATGCACCGCGCCTGTGTTATTGACTTTGGAGGTTCTTGGGATCAGTTCTTACCGTTAGCGGAGTTTACCTACAATAACAACTACCAGTCGAGCATTCAGATGGCTCCCTATGAAGAATTATATGGTAGATGGTATAGGTCGCTAGTTGGGTGGTTTGAGCTAGGGGATGCTCGGTTATTGGGTACAGATTTAGTTCAGGAGGCCTTGGACAAGGTCAAGATTATACAAGATCGACTTCGTACAGCTCAGTCCAGGCAGAAGAATTATGCCGACCGTAGAGTTCGTGATGTTGCATTCATAGTTGGAGAAAGAATATTTCTTCGGGTATCGCCCATGAAGGGTGTTATGACATTTGGGAAGAATGGCAAGTTGAGCCCTAGGTATATCGGGCCATTTGAGATCCGAGAGAGAGTAGGGGAGGTAGCTTATAGACTTGCGTTGCCTCCAGGGTTATCCTCAGTCCATCCATTATTCCATGTGTCTATGCTCCGGAAATTTCATGGTGACCCGTCCCACGTGTTAGATATCAGCTCTGTCCAATTGGACAAGGATTTGACTTATGAGGAGGAGCCGGTAGCCATTCTAGATCGGCAGGTTCATCAGTTAAGGTCAAAGAGTCACCCTTAAGTTCAACTGCAGTGGAGAGGTCAGCCTGTTGAGGCAGCTACTTGGGAGTCCGAGTCGGACATGCGGAGTAGATATACATACCTTTTCACCAGCCCAGGTACTTTTCTATGTCCGTTCGAGGACGAATGGTTTTTTTAGAGATGGAGAATATGATGACCCAAAAGGTCATCTTATGTTTTAGAAGTCGAATCTGCGCTCTTAAGCCTTAAAAATCTCATTTTTACCCCTCTCGATTTGCGTGCGTAGTTCGGGCAGATTTTCGAAAAGCTTTTATGTTGAAAACTAATGAAAATAAGAAATTTTGCCTTAAAAGTTGATTTTTGTTGACTTCAGTCAACATTTTTGGTAAACGGGCCCGGATTCGTGCTTTGACTGTCCCGGTAGGTCCATATCAAATTATGGGACCTGGGCGTATGCCCGGAATTGAATTCGGAGGTCCCTATCTTGAGTTATGAATTTTTGATAAAAATTAAAAGTCTGAATATTATTTATTTTTAAGAATTGATTGATATTTGGCATTGTTAGTATCGGGTCTGTATTTTGGTTCCAGAGCCCAGTACAGGTTCATTATGATATTTAAGACTTGTCTGTGAAATTTGGTGAGAAACGGAGTTGATTTGACGTGATTCGGACGTCCATTTAAGAAAATAGAAATTTTAAATTGTTCTTGAGAATTTCATTTGATTTGGTGATAAATTCGTAGTTCTAGGTGTTATTTTGGCGATTTGATCGCGCGAGCAAGTCCGTATGATATTATAATACCTTGTGGGCATGTTCAGTTTGGAGCCTCGAGGGCTCGGGTGAATTTCGGATAGGCCACGGGATGTTTTGAACTTAGAAAATGTTGCTGGTATAACTGAACCTGTTGCAGGCCTCTGATCTCGCAATTGCGAGATCAGGCTTCGCAAATGCAAAATAAGCAGGCCTGGCAATTGCGAGGTATCTATCGCAATTGCGAAGAAGGCCTGGGCCAGCATGTTCTCGCAATTGCGAGATTTTCTTCACAATTGCGATGGGAGTCTCGGAAGGGAAGGTTTGCAAATGCGAACATTTACTCGCATTTGCGAGGTTAAGTGGTCGCAAATGCGACACTTTCCTCGCATTTACGAAGGCAGCGGAATTGTGAAGGTCATCGCAATTGCGATTGTTCCTTCGCATTTGCGAAGCTCAGATCGCAATTGTGACACCTGCAGCTGAGTAAAAGGGACTTAGACGGGATTTTTCATTCATTCTTCATATTTTCAAAACCCTAAACCGTAAGAGGCGATTTTCCAAAGACCAAATATTCCCCAAATCATAGGTAAGTGATTCCTAACTCTTTTCTTTTAATCTTTTACATCTTATAACAAGATTTCAACCTAGAATCTAGAATGTTTATGGTGAAATTAGTATTTTTGGGTAGAACTTAGGAATTTCGAAATTTTAGGATTTAGACCTCAATTTGATGTCGCATTCCAAAACTAATTACATATTCGTGCTTGGGGTTGAATGGATAAAAGGATTTTTTTTCGAACCTCGGGTTTTGAACAAGCGGGCCCGGGGTCGATTTTTTGACTTTTTGGAGGAAAATTTGGGAAAATTTAACTTACGAAATATAATTGATACCTTTAGCAATATTTGATATTATTGAGTTATTTTTTAATAGATACGAGTGGTTTGGAGGTGAATTCCAAAGGAAAAGCTGTGATTGAGAATTAAGTGGCCTTCAAAGCGAGGTAATTATTGTGTCTAACCCTGACTTAAGGGAATTAGGAACCTTAGATTACTTGCTAAGTGAAATTCATGTGAGCGGCGTATATGTGAGGTGACGAGTACTTATGTGCCGCCAATTTACCTACTTTTCCATGTTTCTCAGTTTTTCTTATATTGTCTCATTCCTATGCCTAATTGCTATGTGTTATACTAGTGTTGTTCAATTTATCGTTCTTATCATGTTTATGGATTTTCTAGTGATAATTGAGTTTTTATTTCAAAGTTGAGATTGATCTTATGGAACCAAATGTTGAAGTAAGATTTGTACTTGTTATTCTGTCTTCCTGTTGTTATTTATGCACTGCATTATGGTTAGTGAGAGTGTTAATACACGAAGGGTGATGCCGTGTCATATTGTGAGTGTTAATGCACGAAGGGTGATACCGTGCCCTATTGTGAGTGTTAATGCACGAAGGGTAATTCCGTGCCATATTGTGAGTGTTAATGCACGAAGGGTGATGTCGTGTCGTTTCTATTAATTTTATGGTGAGATTGAGAGTAAAAGAACGAAGGGTGATGCCGTATATTTTTTCTTGTTGTATTCACTATTCCTGTTGATTCCTGGTATATTGACTGCTCGTGTGATTATTCTGTTGTAGTTATTCATCTTGTATCCCCATCAGTATGTTTCTCCTCCCGAAATTTCCTGTTTAGTTCTTCATTCTATTATTTATATATACAATGTTGAATTGTACAGGTTGATTTGTAGGCACCCTGCCTTAGCCTCGTCACTACTTCGTCGAGGTTAGGCTCGACACTTACCAATACATGGGGTTGGTTGTACTGATACTGCACTTTGTACTTTCTGTGCAAATTTTGATACCGGCTCGGTTTGATCGAGAGTTTTGCTATTGGTCTACTGTCCGGAGACTCAAGGTAGATCTGTCGGCGTTCACAGACCTTGAAGTCCCCGTCTATCTTTTCTGTTCTACTGCTTCTTTTATTCAGACAGTTATATTTCTTTCAGACTATTACTTGTAGTAAATTCTAGAATGCTCGTGAATTGTGACTCCATATCCGGGTGGTAGTAATTAATACAGTTTCATGATATTTCGCACTTATTATATTTCATCTTAGTTAATTATTGTTAATTACTGAATGGAAATAAGGAATTGGTTTAATGATTCTCTAACGTTGGCTTGCCTAGCAAGTGAACTATTAGGCTCCATCATGGTCCCGTCGGTGGAAAATTTTGGGTCGTGACAGATCCGTAGATGCATATATATTTTCAAGGTGTTCGGCCCGCTCCACAAGAATTGAGGACATTTTCTTATGTACCTCCGAAATGAGAGTGTATTTATTATAAGATTAATTCGAGAGGATGAACAAATTCTTTTAATAATTAATTAATTTTAACAGAAAATTAAGTATATGAGATATCCATCTTTTACTATCTTTTCCTAAAAATTCACAATATATTACAAATAATTTAATTAAATGAAGAATACAATTTACACACGTAATTCACGATTTTGAGTCCTAAACTACCCGGACTTTAGCATAAATAGTAGCTACGTAGGGACACTCGTCACCTCGTGCGTACGTAGCCCCCCCATTTAGCAATAATTATTAATTTAAATTACCTATGTGCTAAATTCCCCCTCACAATATTAGACAAGAGACTTACCTTGTCTCAAAGTCCACTTTTCCAATCAAATGTCGCGTAAAACCTCAATCCGATGCCGAAAATTCTGAAACTATCTAAAAGTTATATAAAAATAATTAATGCATGTTAAATAATTCAAAATTCATCTATTAAATAAATTACCCTATCCAAAATGGTAAAATTCCTAAAATTCACTCTGTTTCGGAGGAAAACGTTACCCATAATCTCAAGAACTCAAATATATAATTTCTATCCAATTCCATAACCATTTTCTTGGTTAAAGTCTAATTTTTATACAAATGTAGATTTTTCATCTAAACCCTTAATTTCTAAGATTTACCGATTATAATCTACCCATAATATATATATTTAACTCAAAGTATGTAGAATTAACTTGCCTTTCAAATTTCTAGTAATGATTCCCTCTCAAAAAGCTCTGAAATCGCCCAAACATGGAAGAAAAATGGACTAAAATGAACTGAGCCTCGTCCGTTTTTAAGGTTCTGTCCAAGCAGGTTTTTCGCACCTGCGAAGGAATTGACCGCACCTGCGGCTTTACACCTGCGGAAATTCCTCGCAGGTGCGAGTTTCACTCGCCTGGACCAAGGTCGCATCTGCGCACACTGCTTCACACCTGTGCATTCACAGGTTCGCCAAAATTCCGCATCTGCGGCGATGGCCTCCCCTTCCCTCATCTTCTTCTGCGAAAAAAAACTCGCATCTGCGAGGGTCGCACCTACGGCTGTCCAAGCTCACGTGCGAACGTACCAGAAATAGAAAACTTCAGTTCTTCCTCCAAATTTTAAAATTAGTTCGAGCCTCGTCCGGTTAATATTCGGGGCCCAGAAGGCCTCACCCGAACATACCAACAAGTTTGAAATCATAAAACGGACTCGCTTAAACTCTCGGAACGTGTAAAACAACAACAAATCTAATAATCGTACCCCAAACCAAATAGATTCAACTTAGAAATTTTAAATCCTTCAAACATACTCCGAACGCACTGAAATATACTTATACTACTCGGAATGACACCAAATTCTGTGTGCAAGTCTTAAATCACCATACAGAACTATTCCCAAACTCAGAATTTCAAACAGACCTTGATTACTCCAAAACCTACTCCAAGTCAAATTTAAAGAACTTTAAACCTTCAGATAGTTGATTTTCATTATTAAGCACAAAAATGTTCCCGGGTTATCCAAAATCCGATTCGAACATTGGAACCATCAAATCCCGATTCCAAGGTCTTTTTCTCATAATGTAGACCGAAGTCAAACTTGGCCTTTTAAAGAAAAACTAAGAAACCAATTGTTCCTATTTCAACTCGATCACATCCAAATTCTGAACCAACCATCCCTGCAAGTCATAAATTAATAAAAATACATACGGGAAGTTTTATTTAGGGGAACGGGGTTTTAAAAGTCAAAATGACCGGTTGGATCATTACATACAACCTTAGGAAGAGCATCTTTTTTATCTACCCAAATGATAACAGAACATCTAAATAAGTAAAAAAATACAAAATGATTTGCTTCATCTAATATGACTTAACAAGAAAAACAATGTTATACACCGCATACAAAATAGTGTATTTCCTTACAAAACAATGTGAAAAGTTGAAGTTATAGGAAGAATATAAACCCCAAAGTAATGAAATACTTTGATTTGGATTTTTATAATAGAACAATATGAACGATAAATGAGCAACATAACTGCAAGTTCATTCCGTAAGATGAATCACTTGATCTAATTTTATGATACAAAAGGTGAAAATATCTCTCTCAATGATAGAAATTCAAAAAAGCCCCTTTAGATTACGAATAGTCGTACTATAAAATGTTCCTCTAATATTTTTGCTACCGGCGGGGACATGTTAAGCACATCCTTATGAAGAGCATCTTTGTCATCTGCCAAATGATAACAGAACATCTAAATAAGAAAAAAAAACAGAATGTTCTGCTTCGTCTGATATGACTTAACAAGAAAAACAATGATATACACCACATACAAAATAGTGTGTTTCCTTACAAAAGTTATGAAAAATTGAAGTTATAGGAAGAATATAAGCCTCAAAGCAATGAAATATTTTGATTTGGGTTTTTACAATAGAACAATATGAACGATAAATGAGTAACATAACTGCAAGTTCATTCTGTAAGATGAATCACTTGATCTAAGTTTATGATACAAAAGGTGAAAATATCTCTCTCAATGATGGTAATTATAAAAATCCCTTATTGATTACGAATAGTGGTGGCTATAACATGTTCCTCCACTATTTTTGCTACCGGAGGGGACATGTTAAGCACAACCTTAGGAAGAGCATCTTTGTCATCTGCCCAAATGATAACAGAACATCTAAGTAAGAAGAAAGTACCGAATGTTCGGCTTCATCTTATATGACTTAAAAGGAAAAAAGAAATATTATACACCGCATACAAAATAGTTTGTTTCCTTAAAAATACAATATGAAGAATTGAAGTTATAGGAAGAATATAAACCTCAAAGTAATCGAATACTTTGATTTGAGTTTTTACAGTAGAACAATTTGAACGATACATGAGAAAAAAAACTACAAGCTCATTTCGTAAGATGAAGCACTTGATCTAATTTTATGATACAAAAGGTGAAAATATATCTCAATGATGGTAATTCGAAAAAGCCCCTTTTGATCACGAAGAGTGGTGGCTATAAGATGTTACTCCAATATTTTTGCTATCAGAGGGGATATGTGGAGCACATCATTAGGAAAAGCATCTTTGTCATCTACCCAAATGGTAACAGAACATCTAAATAAGAAGAAAGTACAGAATGTTCTACTTATTCTCATATGACTTAACATGGGAAAAATATTTTATACACCGCATGCAAAATAGTGTGTTTCCTTACAAAAAATAAGGAGAACTAAAGTTAGAGGAAGAGTATAAACCTCAAAGCAATGGAATACTTTGATTTGGGTATTTACAATAGAACAATTTGAACGATAAATGAGCAACAGAACAGCAAGTTCTGGTTCATCTGATATGACTTTACAAGAAAACAATTGTTATACACCGCATGCAAAATAGTGTCTTTCCTTACACAAGATATGAAGAATTGAAGTTATAGGAAGAATATAAACCTCAAAGCAATGGAATACTTTGATTTGGGTATTTACAATAGAACAATTTGAACGATAAATGAGCAACAGAACAGCAAGTTCTGGTTCATCTGATATGACTTTACAAGAAAACAATTGTTATACACCGCATGCAAAATAGTGTCTTTCCTTACACAAGATATGAAGAATTGAAGTTATAGGAAGAATATAAACCTCAAAGCAATGGAATACTTTGATTTGGGTTTTTACAATAGAATAATTTGAACGATAAATGAGCAACAGAACTGCAAGTTCATTCCGTAAGATGAAGCACTTGATCTAATTTTATGATACAAAAGGTGAAAATATCTCTCTCATTGATGGTATTCTAAAAATGCCTTTTTTATTACGAAAGGTGAAAATATCTGTCTCAATAACATTAATTCTAAAAAGCCTTTTTTGATTACAAATAGTGGTAGATATAAGATGTTCCTCCAATATTTTTGCTACCGGAAGGGACGTGTTAAGCACATTCTTAGGAAACGAATCTTTGTCATCTGCCCAAATGATTACAGAACATCTAAATAAGAAAAAAGTACATAATTTTATGCTTCATCTCATATGACTTCACAAGAAAAAAAAAATGTTATACACCACATACAAAATAGTGTGTTTCCTTACAAATAATATGAAGAATTGAAGTCAGAGGAAGAATATAAACCTCAAAGAAATGAGATACTTTGATTTGGGTTTTTACAATAGAACAATTTGAACGATAAATGAGGAACAGAACTACAATTTTATTCCGTAAGATGAAGCACTTGATCCAATTTTATGTTACAAAAGGTGAAAATATCTCTCTCAATGATGGTAATTCTAAAAAGCTATTTTTGATTACGAATAGTGGTACTATAAAATGTTCCTCCAATATTTTTGCTACTGGAGGGGACATGTTAAGAACATCCTTAGGAAGAGCATCTTTGCCATCTGCCCAAATGATAACAGAACATCTAAATAAGTAAAAAATACAGAATGTTTTGCTTCGTCTGATATGACTTACCAAGAAACAAATTGTTATACACCGCATACAAAATAGTGTGTTTCCCTACAAAACAATGTGAAAAATTGAAGTTATAGGAAGAATATAAACCTCAAAGCAATGAAATACTTTGATTTGAATTTTTACAATAGAACAATATGAACGATAAATGAGCAACATAACTGCAAGTTCATTCCGTAAGATGAATCACTTGATCTAATTTTATGATACAAAAGGTGAAAATATCTCTCTCAATGATAGAAATTCAAAAAAGCCCCTTTAGATTACGAATAGTCGTACTATAAAATGTTCCTCTAATATTTTTGCTACCGGCGGGGACATGTTAAGCACATCCTTATGAAGAGCATCTTTGTCATCTGCCAAATGATAACAGAACATCTAAATAAGAAAAAAAAACAGAATGTTCTGCTTTGTCTGATATGACTTAGCAAGAAAAATAATGATATACACCGCATACAAAATAGTGTGTTTCCTTACAAAAGTGATGAAAACTTGAAGTTATACGAAGAATAGTAACCTCAAAGCAATGAAATATTTTGATTTGGGTTTTTACAATAGAACAATATGAACAATAAATGAGCAACATAACTGCAAGTTCATTCTGTAAGATGAATCACTTGATCTAAGTTTATGATACAAAAGGTGAAAATATCTCTCTCAGTGATGGTAATTATAAAAAGCCCTTATTGATTAAGAATAGTGGTCACTATAAGATGTTCCTCCACTATTTTTGCTACTGGAGGGGACATGTTAAGCACATCCTTAGGAAGAGTATCTTTGTCATCTACCCAAATAATAACAGAACATCTAAGTAAGAAGAAAATACAAAATGTTCGGCTTCATCTGATATGACTTAACAAGAAAAAAAACTATTATACACCGCATACAAAATAGTTTGTTTCCGTAAAAATAAAATATGAAGAATTGAAGTTATAGGAAGAATATAAACCTCAAAGTAATTGAATACTTTGATTTGGGTTTATACAATAGAACAATTTGAACGATACATGAGCAACAAAACTGGAAGTTTATTTCGTAAGATGAAGCACTTGATCTAATTTTATGATACAAAAGGTGAAAATATCTCTCAATGATGGTAATTCGAAAAAGCCCCTTTTAATCACGAATAGTGGTGGTTATAAAATATTTCTCCAATATTTTTGCTATCGGAGGGGACATGTTAAGCACATCCTTAGGAAAAGCATCTTTGTCCTTTGCCCAAATGATAACAGAACATCTAAATAAGAAGAAAATACAGAATGTTCTGCTTAATCTCATATCACTTAACATGGGAAATATATGTTACACACCGCATGCAAAAATAGTGTGTTTCCTTACAAAACATATGGAGAACTAAAGTTAGAGGAAGAATCTAAACCTCAAAGCAATGGAATACTTTGCTTTGGAGTTTTACAATAGAACAATTTGAACGATAAATGAGCAACAGAACTGCAAGTTCTGGTTCATCTGATATGACTTTACAAGAAAACAATTGTTATACACTACATGCAAAATAGTGTGTTTCCTTACAAAACATATGAAGAATTGAAGTTGTAGGAAGAATAGAAACCTCAAAGCAATGGAATACTTTGATTTGGGTTTTTACAATAGAACAATTTGAACGATAAATGAGCAACAGAACTGCAAGTTTATTCCGTAAGATGAAGAACTTGATCTAACTTTATGATACAAAAGGTGAAAATATCTCTCTCATTGATTTGTAATTCTAAAAACGTCTTTTTTATTACGAAAGGTGAAAATATGTGTCGCAATAATGGTAATTCTAAAAAGTCTTTTTTGATTACGAATAGTAGTGGATATAAGATGTTCCTCCAATATTTTTGATACCGGAGGGGGCATATTAAGCACATCTTTAGGAAATGAATCTTTGTCATCTGCCCAAATGATTATAGAACATCTAAATAAGAAAAAAGTACAGAATTTTATGCTTCATCTCATATGACTTTACAAGAAAACAAATGTTATACACCACATAAAAAATAGAGTGTTTCCTTATAAAAACTATGAAGAATTGAAGTTAGAGGAAGAATATAAACCTCAAAGCAATGAGATACTTTGATTTGGGTTTTTACAATAGAACAATTTGATTGATAAATGAGCAACAGAACTACAATTTTATTCTGTAAGATGAAGCACTTGATCCAATTTTATGATACAAAAGGTGAAAATATCTCTCTCAATGATGGTAATTCTAAAAAGCTCTTTTTGATTACGAATAGTGGTGCTATAAAATGTTCCTCTAATATTTTTGCTACTGGAGGGGACATATTAAGAATATCCTTAGGAAGAGCATCTTTGCCATCTGCACAAATGATAACAGAACATCTAAATAAGAAAAAAGAACAGAATGTTCTGCTTCGTCTGATATGACTTAATAAGAAAAATAATGATATACACCGCATAAAAGATAATATGTTTCCTTACAAAAGTTATGAAAAATTGAAGTTATAGGAAAAATATAAACCTCAAAGCAATGAAATACTTTGATTTGAATTTTTACAATAGTACAATATGAACGATAAATGAGCAACATAACTGCAAGTTCATTCCGTAAGATGAATCACTTGATCTAATTTTATGATAAAAAGGTGAAAATATCTCTCTCAATAATGGAAATTCTAACAAACTCTTTTTGCTTACGAATAGTGGTGCTATAAAATGTTCCTCCAATATTTTTGCTACCGGCGGGGACATGTTAAGCACATCCTTAGGAAGAGCATCTTTGTCATCTACCAAATGATAACAGAACATCTAAATAAGAAAAAAGAACAGAATGTTCTGTTTCGTCTGATATGACTTAACAAGAAAAACAATGATGTACACCGCATACAAAATAGTGTATTTCCTTACAAAAGTTATGAAAAATTGAAGTTATAGGAAGAATATAAACCTCAAAGCAATGAAATACTTTGATTTGGATTTTTACAATAGAACAATATGAACGATAAATGAGCAACATAACTGCAAGTTCATTCCATAAGATGAAACACTTGATCTAATTTTATGATACAAAAGGTGAAAATATCTCTCTCATTGATGCTAATTCTAAAAATGCCTTTTTTATTACGAAAGGTGAAAATATCTGTCGCAATAATGGTAATTCTAAAGAGTCTTTTTTTATTACGAATAGTGGTGTATATAAGATGTTCCTCCAATATTTTTGCTACCGGAAGGGACATGTTAAGCACATCTTTAGGAAACGTATCTTTGTCATCTGCCCAAATGATTATAGAACATCTAAATAAGAAGAAAGTACAGAATTTTATGCTTCATCTCATATGACTTTACAAGAAAAAAAATATTATACACCACAAACAAAATAGTGTGTTTCCTTACAAAAAATATGAAGAATTGAAGTTAGAGGAAGAATATAAACCTCAAAGCAATGGGATACTTGTATTTGGGTTTTTACAATAGAACAATTTGAATGATAAATGAGCAACATAACTACAATTTTATTCTGTAAGATGAAGCACTTGATCCAATTTTATGATAGAAAAGGTGAAAATATCTCTCTCAATGATGGTTATTATAAAAAGCTCTTTTTGATTACGAATAGTGGTGCTATAAAATGTTCCTCCAATATTTTTGCTACTGGAGGAGACATGTTAAGAACATCCTTAGGAAAAGCATCTTTGTCATCTGCCCAAATGATAATAGAACATCTAAATAAGAAGAAAGTACAGAATGTTCTACTTATTCTCATATGACTTAACATGGGAAAAATATTTTATACACCGCATGCAAAATAGTGTGTTTCCTTACAAAAGTTATGAAAAATTGAAGTTATAGGAAGAATATAAACCTCAAAGCAATGAAATACTTTGATTTGAATTTTTACAATAGAACAATATGAACGATAAATGAGCAACATAACTGCACGTTCATTCCATAAGATAAAACACTTGATCTAATTTTATGATACAAAATGTAAAAATATCTCTCTCACTGATGGTAATTCTAAAAATGCCTTTTGTATTACGAAAGGTGAAAATATCTATCGCAATAATGGTAATTCTAGAAAGCCTTTTTTGATTACGAATAGTGGTGGATATAAGATGTTCCTCCAATATTTTTGCTACCGGAGGGGACATGTTAAGCACATCTTTAGGAAACAAATCTTTGTCATCTGCCCAAATGATTATAGAACATCTAAATAAGAAGAAATTACAGAATTTTATGCTTCATCTCATATGACTTCACAAGAAATAAAATGTTATACACCACATACAAAATAGTGTGTTTCCTTACAAAAAAATATGAAGAATTGAAGTTAGAGGAAGAATATAAACCTCAAAGCAATGGGATACTTTGATTTGGGTTTTTACAATAAAATAATTTGAACGATAAATGAGCAACAGAACTACAATTTTATTCTGTAAGATGAAGCACTTGATCCAATTTTATGATATAAAAGGTGAAAATATCTCTCTCAATGATGGTAATTCTAAAAAGCTATTTTTGATTACGAATAGTGGTACTATAAAATGTTCCTCCAATATTTTTGCTACTGGAGGGGACATGTTAAGAACATCCTTAGGAAGAGCATCTTTGCCATCTGCCCAAATGATAACAGAACATCTAAATAAGTAAAAAATACAGAATGTTTTGCTTCGTCTGATATGACTTACCAAGAAACAAATTGTTATACACCGCATACAAAATAGTGTGTTTCCCTACAAAACAATGTGAAAAATTGAAGTTATAGGAAGAATATAAACCTCAAAGCAATGAAATACTTTGATTTGAATTTTTACAATAGAACAATATGAACGATAAATGAGCAACATAACTGCAAGTTCATTCCGTAAGATGAATCACTTGATCTAATTGTATGATACAAAAGGTGAAAATATCTCTCTCAATGATGAAAATTCTAAAAAGCCCTTATTGATTACGAATAGTGGTGGCTATAAGATGTTCCTCCAATAGTTTTGCTACCGTAGGGGATATGTTAAGCACATCCTTAGAAAGAGCATCTTTGTTATTTGCCCAAATGATAACAGAACATCTAAGTAAGAAGAAAGTACAGAATGTTCTGCTTCATCTGATATAACTTAACAAGAAAAAAATATATTATACACCGCATATAAAATAGTGTGTTTCCTTTCAAATAATATGAAGAATTGAAGTTATATGGAGAATATATACTTAAAAGCAATGGAATAATTTTGTGATGACCTAAAATGTCATCTTTAAAGTTAATAATTAATTTTATATTTTAAGACCTCGAAAATCACTATTTATCATTACTCGACTTGCGTGCGCAGTCCGTAAAATTTTTCGAAAACGTTTTATGTGAAAAATGAATTAAAATGTGAGTTAGAGCTTTAAAACGCAACCGAGTTGACTTTTGTTAATATTTTGAGAAAACGGACTCGGATTAGTATTTTGACAGTTGCAGTAGGTCCGTATCATGATTTGAGACTTGGGTGTATGCCCGGAATCAAATTCCAAGGTCCCTAGCCCGAGACATGAAATTTTGATGAAAAATAAAAAGTTTTAAATTCAAATAGTGATTGGATGTCGAATAATGTGCAAATAACCCCGAAATAGAATTTTGATAATTCCAATAGCTCCATATGGTGATTTTGGACTTAGGAGCGTGATCGGAGTTTTAATTGGAAGTCCGTGGTGAAATTAGGCTTGAAATGGCTAAAATAAGAATTTAAGTTTGGAAGTTTGAACGGGGAGTTGACTTTTTGATATCGAGGTCGGAATCTATTTCTGAAAATTTTCATAGCTCAGTTATGTCATTTATGACTTGCGTACAAAATTTGAGGTCAATCGGACTTGATTTGATAGATTCTGGTGTTGTTTGTAGAAATTGAAAGTTTCAAAGTTCATTAGGCTTGAATCTATGTGTGATTCGTGTTTTTAATATTGTTGGATGTGTTTTGAAGACTCGAATAAGTCTGTATGATATTTTAGAACTTGGTTGTATATTTGGTTGAGGTCCCGAGGGGCTCGGGCGTGTTTCAGATGGTATTCGGAGTATTTTCCTTCATTTTGGCACTGCTGGTAGCTGCTGATTTCTGGTATTTTAAACCTTCTTCGCGATTGCGAAGATTGGGACGCGATCGTGTAGGCTTAGTTGAGGCAGTGTTAACTTTGTTCTTCGCGATCGCATGAGGTCAACCGCGATCATGTAGGTTTGGCAAGTTGTGCATCGCGATCGCGTGGCATTGTTTGCGATCGCGTAAGGTTAATTAAGGGCAGCTAAGTTTTGTGCTTCGCGATTGCGTGAAGCGGGATGCGATCGCGTAGATTTGAGACCTTGTGACTCGCGAACGCGTGAAGAGGACTGCAATCACGTAGAGATGGGAATTTCATGCTCTGCGATTGCGTGACAATATACGCGATCGCGTAGAGTTTTGGGCAGTGGTAATTTGTGCTTCGCGATCGCGTGTGGATGTTCGCGATCGGGATGAGTAAAAACCTGGCAGAATGTTTAAGTTCTGAATTTTTAACGAATTGGAGCATGGATTGAGGCATGTTTGAGAGATTTTCAGAGAAAACGTTGGGGTAAGTGTTCTTAACTCAATCTTTGTTAGATTACCCGAATCTATCACTGTTTTTAACATTTGATTGGTGATTTAAGTTGGGAAGAAATTCGAAAACCCTTTTGGATAGATTTGAGGATTTGAGGGTCGAACTGTTATTGGAATTTAGTCATTTTGGTATGGTTAGACTCGTGGTTGAATGAGCATTCATCTTTCGTAACTTTCGTGGGATTCCGAGACGTGGGCCCCACGGTCCATGTTTGAGTGAATTTTGGATTTTTATTGAAAAATATAGTATTTTCTTATAGAATTAATTCTATAATTTTTGTTGACTGTATCGAATTAATTATGACTAGATACGAGTCGACCGGAATCGGAAAATCGAGGAAAAAGCATACTACTTGGTTAAATTGGAGCAAGTTGAGGTAAGTGACTTGTCTAACCTTGTGTGGGAGAAATTTGTCCTAGAATTGATATTAATGTGATTATTGAAATGTGTTGAAAATCGTATACATGAGGTGACGAGTGTGTACACGGTTTAAATGTGAAGGATTATATTTTAAAATCGTGTAGATCATTGTTGCGCATTTATTAAATTATTTTATCTTGTTATATTTTTCATCATTGATCTGAGATATATATATATATATATACCTTAAATTTGTTTGACCTTTTTCTGCTAATTGTTATATCTGGTTAGTTGAAACTTGGTTTCGTTTATTCTATGCATTATTTGAAGGGTGATTTTCTTTAAATTAATCATTATTAATGTGAAGTATTTGACATTTTAAATTTGATATTGAAGCAACATATTAAAGATTTTGAAATATTATTTTTCTGAATTAATTATTCTTGAATATTTTGTAAGAGTTTTTTTGTACTCATTGTGATGGAGCCGTGGGCTTTTTATTGTGAAAAATATTATTGATGATTTATTTTGGCATGAGTCGTGAGCTTTTTATTGTGGAAAAATATAATTGATGATTTATTTTCGCATGAGCCGTGCGCTCTTTATTGTGAAAAAATATTGTTGTTGAATTATTTTGGCAAGTTATATTATTTGAGCACTTGAGGTGCAAATTGTGATATATTGTGATATTGATACGCATGCGGTGGTATAAGGTCTGGGTATTGAAATGCATGCGGTGAGATAAGGGTGGCTTGATATGCGTGGCTAGCAGGGAAAACTACTAGAAGTCATGCAGTGTGATAAGGATAGCTAAAACGTTGGATGCTATTTCGGGAAAAATATTTTCTTTAAAATAAATTGTGAAGGCTCCCGCAGTGAGATAAGGAAATGAGATATTGTGAATTTATTTATGATTTGGCACTACGAGGCGATACCTCGAGAGTGCCCTTGTTGATATTGATTTATGGCCGCAGTTGCCTTTGATTATTGTTGTAATTTTCTTAAAGTTGAAAAGAATTCGGTTTTGTTTCCACGAGGTATTTATTTGCCATTATTTGGTGTAATTAAATGTGACATACTACTTGATTCATTTTCATTATCATTTTATCTTATAATATTGTTTAAACATTTTACCATGCCATTATTTATTCTCCAGTAAGGCCTGACCTGACCTCATCACTACTCTACCGAGGTTAGGCTTGGCACTTACTAGGTACCGTTGTGGTGTACTCATACTACGCTTCTGCACATCTTTTTGTGCAGATCCAGACATCAGTAAACTAGCTGTACGAGGAGACTTCGAGGTATATCTGCCACCGTCCGAAGACTCCGGAATCCCCTTCTATCTTACTATGTTGTCTTTCTTATTTACTTTAGACTCTGATGTACAGAGACATAGAGAATAAATTCTTAGAAGCTTGTGACTTATTTCTACCAGGTTTTGGGAGTTTAAATTGTTTGAATTGTAGTTTATTTATTTCAGATATTTATTATTATTCTGCATTGATAGGCTTACTTAGCGTTAGAGACTAGGTGTCATTACGACATCCTACGGAGGGAATTTGGGTTCGTGACAAGTTGGTATCAGAGCTCTAGGTTCATAGGTGTCATGAGTCACAAGCAGGTTTAGTAGAGTCTTGCGGATCAGTATAGAGACGTTTGTACTTATCTTCGGGAGGCTATGGAACTGTTAAGAAAATATTTACTTCTTTGATTCCTTATCGTGCGGCATTGATTTAGCTTGAAACATATATCTCATATTCCTTTGTATCCACTCATGTATGACATTACACACTCGGTATCAGTTGTGCGTCGATGGTTCGTGATGCCACGGATGGACTATGAGGGAGCCAAAGATGCTCAAACATTGCCTTAATGTATGGTTCCGACTGAAGATGCGGGCGTATTGAGAGATCACCTAGTGAATCATGTGCGGGATGCAACGGACATGGCGTCTAGTTGATTTATACGAGCTGTGAAGGTTATTATGGTGGATCATTGGATGTTGTGACCTATAACTTCACGTCATCCACTATCAATGGGTGGATTGCGGGGTCATATATTATATAAGTTTTGGGCCGAAAATATATATATGTGGTACTGAAAGGTTCCCTAAAATTTACACATGTTTAAGGCCTGAGATTTTGTAGAGGATAAGGTTGGGACTTGCGGTATGTCCGCCTCCTTAATAATCCTATACTTCAATATCAAAGGAGTTATAGAAACAACTCTAAATTTGTAGAAGGTCTACTCAGCGTGGACGTCACTGTTGCAGATTTTGGGGTGCTTCGGAGGAAGTACACTTGTTGATCTGCAAGTAAAAATCATTTTAGAGGGGGCTCGGGCAGTCGGCCAGCCTAGTCCGCACATCGGATTACTCGGGGTGCTCTAGTAAGTTCTTTTAATGCACCACCGACATGAGTTCATACAATAGTTATTCCAGTTATCTGGCACAGACTCAATATGAGCAGCCATTTATGAATACGGTGATACTAGTAACATCATGAGAAAATTTCCCCAAACTTGGGAGAGACTTATTTCATCAAAGCACTCAGGCTACGTGCCCCATTGCAGTTACTACAACACCCACACGACCAGTTAGGGGTGGAGGACAGACGGGTAGAAGGCGTCCTAGAGGTGGAGACCCAGCCGTTGATATATTTGTTTTATGGTATGACGGAAGTCGCTACATCAGTTGGTGTCGTTACAGGTACCACCTTGATATAATATAAAGGAATAATTTCCTTAACTTGATTCGGTTCTGAGTATCGAGACGAGTCCTCCTATTGTTCTCCACTTATGAGTGAGTTTCATAATTCTATAATCTATTTATGTGTTTACTCATGTTGGGAGATTGCATGGAGATAACTACGCCTATCATTCCACATTGGTCACTAATAAGACATGTGAGGCTAAATGTGGCTTTCTGTTACTCATTTCGGTAAGTTTTGATGTAATTTATGGATAATTAATTACAAATTGTGAATTATATGCCCTATCGGTGTGGGGTTCATTATGTGTTGTGATTTTTCTTAACGGAAATTATTTAGAAGGAGCAAATGAAATGTTTCGATTGGTACGATGTGCAGATTACTTGTGATTCAGAACCGAGGAGGAGATCCTCGCATTTTAATATAAAGTGATATGTTTAAATCGGGCTACGAGCTGCGGTGGAAGTTATATAAGGACGAGATCCTTGTGAGGAAAATTCTTGTGTTTAAGTTCTCCCTTGTGAATTTTAATTTGTACTATAGTTCTAATAGGGAGTCATGCCTGTTAGGCTTATTTGAAAATTCTATATGAAATTCTCTATGCATACTTGCCAATTTTGTGTTGTAATTATTGAGTTCTAACCTACGAGGAAGGTTCCCGCCCAGGTGACGTTAAATATGACTCATTAATTTGGGTAAATAATTATAAGGTCTTCATGCCTCGTATCTCGTTATAATTATTGTGAAGGTTTGAAACGGGATTTTTGTTAACATGAAGTTAATTGACGATTTTGCAATTGATTATGAGCAACTATTAAGACCAGATTGACCCAGAAGGGTGCTCCATTCATATGAACCGAGGAATGTGAGGTGAGCTTCGAAAAGCTCAAGATATCTTTGACTACAACCCCAATGTTTGTATTACCTAAAGGTCCATGGTCTTATATTGTATATTGTGATGCGTCGTGTATTGACCTCGACGCAGTGTTGATGCAAGACGGTAGGGTGATTGACTATGCGTCCAGACACTTAAAGGTGCATGAGAAGAATTATCATGTACACAACCTTGAGTTAGCATCTATTGTTCATGCCTTCAAGATTTGGCGACATTATTTTTACGGTGTCCATTGCGAGGTCTACACCGATCACCGAAGTCTACAACATATGTTTAAACAGAAGGATCTTAATTTGCGGTAGCAGAGATGGTTGGAGTTGCTTAAGGATTATGATATCACCATTCTCTATCATCCTGGGAAGGTCAATGTAGTGGTCGATGCCTTGAGTCTTAAGGCGGAGAGTTTGGGAAACTTAGCATATTTACCGGTATCAGAGAGGCCTTTAGCCTTGGATGTTCAGGCCTTGGCCAACCAGTTTGTTAGACTGGATGTTTCCGAGCCGAGCCGAGTTTTGGCTTGTGTGGTTTCTCAGTCTTCTCTTTATAACTGTATCAGGGAACATCAGTATGATGACCCCCATCTGCTTGTCCTTAAGGACACAATTCAGCACGGCGATGCCAAGGAAGTCATATTGGAGATGAAAATGTATTACGGATGCAGGGCAGGCTATGTGTGCCAAATGTAGATGCTTTGCACGATTTGATTTTCTAGGAGGCTCACAGTTCGCGGTACTCCATTCATCCGGGTGCTGCAAAGATGTATCAAGACTTGAGACAACATTATTGGTGGAGGCGGATGAAGAAAGACATAGTGGAATATGAAGCTCAGTGCCTAAATGGTCAGTAGGTGAAATATGAGCATCAACGACCGGGTGGATTGCTTCAGAAGTTGGAAATTCCATAATGGAAATGGGAGCAGATCACTATGGATTTCGTTGTTGGGCTCCCACGGACTCGGAGGAAGTTCGATGCAGTTTGGGTGATTGTGGATAGATTGACCAAGTCAGCTTATTTCATTCCTATGATTACTACTTACTCTTCAGAGCAGCTGGCTCAGGTATATATTCGCAAGATTGTCATACTTCACGGTGTACCGGTATCTATCATCTCTGACTGGGGTACACAGTTTACCTCACGGTTTTGGAGGGCTATACATCGAGACTTGGGTACTCGTTTGGAGTTGAGTACAACATTTCACCGCCAGATGAACGGGCAGTCCGAACGCACTATTCAGATACTGGAGGATATGCTTCGTGCGTGTGTGATAGATTTTGGGGGTGCTTGGGATCAGTTCTTACCACTTGCGGAGTTTTCTTACAACAACAGTTATCAGTCAAGCATTCAGATGGCTCCGTATGAGGCTTTATATGGTAGGCGGTGCCGGTCTCCAGAGGGTTGGTTCGAACCGGGCGAGGCTAGACTATTGGGTACAGACTTGGTTCAGGATGCCTTGGATAAGGTTAAGTTGATTTAGGATCGACCTCTTACAGCCCTGTAACGACCCGGCAGGTCATTTCGAGAGTTATAGCCCCATTTTACCTATTTCTACTTCTTTTTGTGTTATTCAGCTATATTATGTTATATCGGGTTAGTTGATTCGAGTCCGGAAGGAACTCGGAGTGAAATGAGACACTTAGTCTCATAATTGAAAAATTAAGTTAGAAAAGTGGACCGGATATGGACCTATATGTAAACGACCTCAGATTTGAATTCTGATAATTCCAATAGCTCTGTATGGTGATTTTGGGCTTAGACGCATGTCTGGAATATTATTTGGAGGTCCGTAGAGGAATTAGACTTGAAATGCCGAAAGTTTAATTTTTGAGAAGTTTGACCGGGGGGTTGACTTTTTGATATCGGGGTCGGAATTTCTGAAAATTGGAATACCTCTGTTATGTCATTTATGACTTGTGTGAAAAATTTGAGGTTAATCGGAAGTGATTTGATAGGTTCCGGAGTCATTTGTAGAAATTAGAAATTTCAAAGTTCATTAGGCATGAATTGGGGTGTAATTCCTGGTTTTAGCATTGTTTGAGGTGATTTGAGAGTTCGACTAAGTCCGTATGATGTTTTAAGACTTATTGGTATATCTGGTTGAGGTCCCGAGGGGCTCGGGTGAGTTTTGGATGGTTAACGGGCAGGATTATGGACTTGGAACTCTGTTGGAATCTTTTTGATGCACCATCTGGTTTCCTTCATCGCGTTCGCGAGTGGAGCCTCGCGTTCGCGGAGAGGAACTAAGAGGCTGGCAATAATTGCTCTTCGCGTTCGCCAAGAGAAGCACGCGTTCACGAAGGGTGGACTGGGTGTGCATCACGAACGCGAGGGGTGCTACGCGTCCATGAAGAAGAGAGGAAGCAGCCGAGGACCCCAGGCAAATAGTCTATGCGTTCGGGTAGGAGGTGTCGCATTTGCGTAGTGAGGGGTAAAGAAGCATCGCGTTCGTGATAGGTTGAACGCATTCACGCAGAAGGCATTGAGGCAGAGGCATTTTATGCTTCGCGAATGTGAGGGTGATGTCGCGTTCGCGAAAGAGGAATTTGGACGGGAGCTATTTTGTGCTTCACGAACGCGAAGTCCCATTTTCAAATTTTGACGATTTGGAGCTCGGATTGATGTGATTATTGGGTGATTTGCAGAGAAAACAACGGGGTAAGTGTTCGTAACTCAATAATGGTTAAATTACCTGAATCCATGGTTGTTTTTATCATTTAATTGATGAATTGAGTTGGGAAAATTTGAAAACCCTCTTGGTTTAAATTGAAGATTTGAGGGTCGAGTTGGGGTCGGATGTTGGTAGAATTGGTATGGTTAGACTCGTGCTTGAATGGGCTTCCGGATTTTGTAATTTTTTTCGAGTGCCGAGACGTGGGCCCCACGGGAAAATTTTGAGCTAATTTTCAGATTTTTATGGAAAATCATTAGTTTCTTATGGAATTAATTCCATTGAATTTTATTGACTGAAACAAATTATTTATGATCATATTCAAGGTGTTTGGAGACCAATTCACGAGGAAAGGACATCGCAGAATAAGAATTTCACGGCTTGAAGTAAGTAACGATTGTAAATCGAGTTCTGAGGGTATGAAACCCCGAATTGCGTATCATTTTAGTACTTTGAGGTGACGCACATGCAAGGTGATGGGCGTGTGGGCGTGCACCATTGGGGATTGGTGACTTGGTCCGTCCCATAGCAACTGTAAAGTTGCATATTTTGTTGAAAATATATGATATGTATATGTTTTAAAAATAGTTTCTGTAAATTGGGCCGAATGCCATGTTTGGGCCTTGTACCAGTGCTGTTTGAACCCTTAGGGGCCTTTTCTTGCTATCCTCTCATTGTTTTTGATTGACAATCTATACTCAGTCATGTTTATACTTGTTTAACGCATAACTCAGTTTTATGACTCTATTTTGTTGCATTTAAATGTTTTGGGCCGAATGCCCTGTTTTACTGAAATGCCCGAGTGGCTCGAGAGGTTTATGACTGGGTGAGGTCGAGGGCCTGATTTTTGAGGATATTTATGGGATAGGGTTGCACGCCGCAACATGTTTGATATCGGTCAAGGGCCTGATTGTGAGGATGAGTGTGGATCGGGGCTACCCGCCTGCAACATACTTTATTATTA
>AWOL01S0007833.1:20572-31459 GCA_000715115.1 Nicotiana otophora
AGTTGCATGTCGCCTAGAAAGTAACAAGTTCTTCGCGGTCTTAGTATGTGCATATTTGAGTAGTGAAAATCACTCGGGAAATTTTCATAAAAACGACCAAGTTCAAGAATAAATAGTCAATATGGGTAACAAGAATAGTTTTTCCAAGGCCTCGCATCATGTTGAACAAGTTCAAAGGGTAACTTGGCATGATTTGCAGACTCATTTCCAGAAAGAGTTACATCTAGTCTTGTAAGTACAATATTCAATTGAGTATTTCCTTTTTTCCACTCAAGATAGCAGAGAGTCTATAAATACAGTATTACTGTATTTTCATTGCCATTGAGCTATAATCGATGGGCAGGCCCCTATTGGTCAACCTCTGATCATATGATAAGTTATATACCGAGCCTACTGTGGCTGAGCGCCTGTGAGCGAGCCCAGTTGGTCGAGATACAAAATCTAGTATGGCCGAGCGCCTCTGAGCGAGCCTACTACGGCAGAGTAGTTATATATATATACCGAGCCTTATAGGGCTGGACAACTATTTTACTTACTATATTGAGAGAGTTGAGTCAGTATCAACAGGTAAGAATATGTTCAAATTATCAGTTCAGTTTCAGCTTTTCGTATATTGCCTTACATACTCGGTACATTATTTCGTACTAACGTCCCTTTCTGGGGGCGCTGTATTTCATGCATGCAGGTTCAGACAGAAAGATGGGTAGACCTCCTCAGTAGGTGTTGCCCGAGTTCAGCTTTATCGGTAAGCTCCCCGTCCTTTGGAGTTGTCGGGTCTAGAAGTTTTGTGTACATCTTTTGTATATATGTAGATAGGTTATGGGTAGGTCGGGGCCCTGTTCCGATTACAGTACATCTATCAGTAGAGGCTTGTAGACATATCCTGTCATTTAGTGCAATATGTTGGGCTTCTATGCCCTGTATGTGTATTTTGTTTGCTTGTCAGTTGTAGTAATTATGACAGCCTTGCCGGCCCAGCTTTATGTTGACATTTAGTCAGCGTTAGTCTCTATTTAGTTTTATATTTTGCTTTACAAATTGTCTTGCAATGTGGTCCCTGGCCAATGTATGACATTATATGTCTAGAATTCCTGAGTCATAAGTTGGTACGCAAGAATAGATGGGGCACCGGGTGTCGTTCTCTCCCCCAGGCTCGGGGCGTGACAACTACGATGGTCCACCACACTAAACAACTTCAATCTACAATAATGAATCACGTTTGTACCAATATTATTATGATTTCTATATTTAAGTCATTTAGACTTTTTATCAAACATCTAACATGAATATCTTTCAACAACCTCCTTCAATGGAATCTTTTCACCTAACAACCACCTTCCATACCAATGATGCACCTTACCATCATCTCTAGGCCATCCACCACTTCCATTAGCACCCGCATGCCAAACAATTCACACCCAAACCATCAATCTCATTAATTAAACCATTTTACAATCTCTACAACACCAACACAACCCAGGCTAGGCAATTATGACTTCACATCACCACCCCATAAGTCCTAACATATATTTCATACATAAATAATCACCATAGAGTAGTTAGAGATGGTAGACACACCTCTTGTAGTGAGACTCTTAAAAATTCCAACTTGTAGTGTTCTTGACCAATTTGGAGATTTGAATGGAAATCTATGGATCTTCAAGATTAATCCTAGTTAATATAAGTGTTTAGGAGTAGTAATCAACTCAAAATTACTCCAAAAACATTACCTTGGTTCACAGGAGGGAAGCATAGGATGGGTTCCCCTTGATATGCAAGCCCTAGATCAAAGAAATGACTTAGCCCCTCTCTCTACTCGGCCTTGGGGGTATTTATAGGGCTCCTACGTGTGCGGTCGCGCACCTGATCAAGTGAATGCACATCTGGCCGCGCACATAAGGCTAAAATCCCCTTATATGTGCGGTCCCGCATCTGGGCACGCATATGGCATAGGTCCGGTAAAATGGCCATAAAGTTCTGTAGAATTATCCAAATGACAAATAGTTTGATGCGTTAGAAACTAGACTCAAAGGGCTTTAATTCTTTAGATATAGCACCACCTAAGTTATTATATTTTCGGAGTGACATTCATTTGAAGTCGGGTCTTGTGCTAATTGAGATATCCTTTCCACTTAATGTATCCAAGTTGCTCCACAATTTCTTCCCATTCACAAAACTCCTTAGTATGATCCAACACAACTTAAACATATATTTGCATGTCAAAATGATGTGATTCTATCACATAGGTCTCCTTTAATACTCGAATACGCTATCCTCAAATACCGCTGGCGCTCTTTAAAATCATAAATCATTAGGAAATTGTAACGGGGCCTTACAATCACCCCGTAATTCCAATTACATTAAGATAAAATCTAAGTAATATTAGACCTAAATTTTAAGTAAAATTAAGAATGTAACTTGCGACAACTTTTGTCCACTTTTGTTTCCTAACTTGTTGGACTTCAAAATTAACACACGACTATAATATGACTAAAATACCTCATAATGCCACCTCCTTATCATATTAATCACCCCAAAAGTATAGGTTATAACATTCCCAACTTTCCGTTTTGACAAAAATTATTTTCTTCGATTTGTTTAGCATCTTGGTACTTGAAGATCATGATATTAAATATTTGTAACCTCTAAAGTAACATGATTAACTTACTCTATGTACATTCAAAGACGATCTACTTTCTGAGCATACATCAATTGACTTGCGACGTACTTTTACACAGGAAAACATGGGGTGAAACATCATTCCCCTCTTTGGAACATTTGTCCTCAAGTGTTGACTAATGTGGTTATCAGTCTCATAAACTATAAATCTTACAAATATTTTTATACTGTCCTTTCAATCTAGGCAACTGTTCTATGAATAAATCCAAAGGCCAAGGCATTCCCCCCTNACAAGGCATTCCCCCCTTCGGGCCTCTTTCTCACACCACGACCTGTGTTACCAATTCTTCCAATATCCTAACTGTTACTACCTTCTGTCAAGAAGCATGTACGACTATGTCCTTGTATGCACACCTATGAGACTTTTTTCTCCTTTTTCCTCCATCATTTATCCAATCATTCTAAGCCTTACTTTGTGAACATATCATAACCATGACAAACTATCCCTCTAGGCATTTATAGGTATACTGACGTTCTTTGCTTGGTACTTTGTCGAACTTACGGTTATTGCTATATTTTGTTTCATATCCGCGATTATCTTATAGCATTTCTGCATCTTGGTAGGTTATATTATACCATAACACTTACTTCGGTTCATTATTACTGAGGTCTACTACCCAAACCCAGGTTGCTCTCTCCCTGCTTATCCTGTATGTATAAATCTAAGTCCTTTAATGATTCCCTATTATGTTCATCTTAAGAATGACAGCCTAATCTCATCCTAATTCACTCAAAATACTAATTTAACAGACTTTATATACCTTACTATCATGGTCATGTGTTATATTGTATATCCCTAGTCTATAAATACGGAGTATTATAGCTTTGACCGTATTTTATCCCAAAATGTAAAACTTCAACGGAACTCATTTTCTTCGATTGTTTGTCCTCTGAACTTCATGACACTTACCTATCACTTGTTATAAATGGCATAAATACGTAGAACCTCAAAAGTAGTCTCATTCCCGAGCTTACGTCGATTAACTTACGGCAAAACTTTAATGTACGAAAAAGCGGGATGTAACATCCTCCCCCTCCCCCTTAGAAACATTAGTCCTCGAATGTTTAAACTTCCCAGATCTACATGACATACTCAACAATTCTAAATGTATATACCTTCCTGGGCTATACTCCAATGAAACAACTATCGGGCTCTCATACGGTTAGCACACCCTCCGTCCATAAAACTACTTCCTAATCCATTCATCACATATGAGTCTGTTAATCAATATTATAGGCGCTGACACCTTCAGGTTGTAAACTTATTAACCGAATTCTTAACTTTCTAGTCCATTATTCTAACTTCCCCAAAATGTCGTGTACTATGCACGATTTCCTCCCTAGGGCATTAGAGCCATCAAAGTTCTAACTTCTTAAGGTACTATATCACTCCCCTCTCCTCCCTTAGTCCTCTAATGTTAACTCTTAGAGACCTATGTAAATTTTGCCAGGGTCCTCTCTATAATTTGAACTAAAACCCATATCTTATTATTCTGCTAGAGTAGTGTTGCGGTCCCGTTAATTCTACTCTAGTCCCCACTCTACATTTTACAATCACAGTCTATTGCTCTTGGAATAACATTCATTCTTGTATAACAAATAATAAGTTTCCTCCTGAGTTCATAATGTATGAAATTTCAGTGGAGGGATTAATGTACCTCTAACCATCCTGCCTCAATCCTATATTAGAGCTTCGATCAAACACACTTCAAAGCGGAATCCTCACATCCTTATCAGCCACCTTCATCCTCTTGGCCTAACAACTCTCATCTTCATTCTCATATCCCATGACATACACAGACGAACCCTGATTAACGGACTCCGAAGACTATGAACTATTTAGCTTGTCAGAAGAGCTGGTGTACGTAAATACCCTGATATAGTTTTGAGCCTGGGGGTGACCCGGCTATGCCAATCCCTGCACCACTCCCTTTATACCTCGATCAACTAGCCCTGATAACGAAACTAAGGGACTTAGTGAGGTCTAACTCCATTCACCCCATTTGTTGTTGGCGGAATCGAAACTACTCGAATAAACTCCTCGGACGTATCCTCCTCAATAGACACCATGATTTTTCGACGGGTTTGACCCATACTAGTGACTGGCGCATGTTGTCTAGTACTAATAGGAATCACGGAGAACATAAATAAGATAAAGATTAGGAGCGAATAAATACGACTCAGTTCTATCGCACAATATATACCGGAAAGAAAAGGAAGCATCCTACATATCTTGTAGCCTCCTCTCTATAATTGTGGTGCAAAACACATCAATAAACAATACTCTACTAGACAAGGCCTGCAGACACCACATGACTGAACCTTGCTCTGATACCATGTTTGTCATGACCTAGCCTAGGGTCACGACGAATAACTGACACTAGGTGCCGATCATCACTAAACGTATTGATAATATACTAGTCACGAATATAAATGGATAAACTTTAAAAGCATAAGCATAACCGATAAGAACTGTACATTTTAGAACGCTACCAAGGCTACCAAAATCTGACATATAGAAACATACTAACAACAGAGATACATATCTACAGGCCTCTAGGAGTGCTAAACTAAAAAAGTACTAGATGGAACACGACCCCGTCATACACAAACTAGCTGACTTTACACATAAAGATAAGTAACTCTGGGAGTAAGCCAAGTGACTCCAACAGCTGGTGGATGTTATACTAATGTGACTCAAATGTTGATCTATCGGTACCTGCACGGCATTAAACACAACACCTCAAAAAGGACGTGAGTATGATATGTACAAAGTATGTAGGGTGGAAAGCATATGTAAAGCATACTAAAGTATGAATGTAATCTAGAAATATGAATATAAGCTGAAAGCTAAATAAGAGTCTAAACTAGCAACTGATCTAGAACTTAACCGAAGGTTAAGCTGAAATTGTGCTGAAACTGAACTACTATCTGAACTGGTCCGTGTCCGGTGTTACGGTCTATGTCCCCCAAATCAGGTGTAAGGTATCGTAAACTTTTTCAAAGGAAAAATAATGTTTCATGGTGCCAGACTAGGCTTATATGTTTGAGATGTCATTAGTGCACCCGGTGTTTCATGTGTCTATGTTGAAGAAAGTAGTTGGAGATCTGACACTCATTGTTTCGGTTGAGACTATTGAGGTTAATGAAGAATTGACGTATGAAGATATTCCAGTTTCTATTATTGATCGGAAGTTCAAAAGTAGAGAAATAAAGAAATTGCCTCCGCGAAAGTGCTATGGCGAAACCAACAGGTTGAAGAGGCTACTTGGGAGGCCGAGGAAGAAATGTAGAAAAAGCATCTTTATTTGTTTGAATAGCCATGTATTTATAAAGTTGTGTTCTATTAAAATTCTAAGGATTACCTTCTATGAATTATGTTTTATTTGTACACATTGACGTTAAGGGTGTTCCTTTATGGTAATATATTACTTGTGAGGCCACAATTGGTGTTGTTTTGTATTATGTTATGTCGTTGGATTATGTATATGTTGTTAGGATGTGTTTCTGGGGTTTTCTGGTAGGTGGATGAACCCAGTTACAAGGGAGACTCTGGCGAAAGTTTTGGAAATTTAGGGAGTTAGCCAAATTTTGATAATACTAGTGTGTGTGAATTAACAATTGAGTTACATTGAACGCTAATGATGGAATTTGACCCTCATTCGAGGAAGAATGATCCTAAGTGGGGAAGAATGTAAAGCCCCGTAAAACTTTGCAAAGGAAAAATAATGTTTCATGGTGCCAGACAAGGATTACATGTTTGAGGATTGTAGAAATTCTTCGCGGCTCGAATTTTTGGGTTGAACAATGCACTGGAACGTGAAGGAAATATTTGGGCAGAAAAATGTATTTCTATGGCCCACTATGCGGCCGCAGAATCATTGTGCAGACCGCATAGTGGTCGTAGAATGAAGCAGCGACGAGGCAGTTTGGGCGAAAGTGTACGGTGCATTATGCTATCACAGACCAATTCTGTGGTGCATTATGCGACCGCAGAATAGGTCTGCGGGCCGCGTAGACCCAGGCAGATTATTTTCCAGTTTTATTGGCACCAATTCTGCGATCGCATATGCGACCGCATATCAATTCTTTGATCACATATGCGAACGCATACCCTATTTTGGAGCTTCATTTTTGGGTTTTTATACCCTGACCCTACTTCGTTAAATAGACGATTTGACCATTTTTGAGCTAAAATCTGACATTTTGAGAGTGAGAGAGTGATCATCAACAAATTGTCCTTCAATTCTTGCTCGAATCTTTGTGACTATCAAAGAAAACTCACTAGGTCTTCATTCTAGAGGTAAGATTCTACACTCTAACCCCTAATTTTGAAATTATCTGAAAATGGGCAATTAGCAAGATAAATTTTGGGTATGAGAGTTGTTTATTTTACATGCATGTGTTATCAAAGGGGTGTAGGAAGATTATTGAACTAAAAGTGGTAAGGAATGGGTTGTGGGATGATGGAATCCTCCATAAAAGGACCTTGAAACCTTAATGCACACTTAGTGTTTGATAAAATGTTAAAATGTGCTAGAACCATGATCATCTTCCTAATTTTGGTTCAACTTATTATATTTCTAAAATAGATTGAAGTTGCTAAGAATTCCGGAACATTTTAGAGTTTAAGGAAGCTCAATTGAGGTATGTTGGCTAAAATATTCTTTAAGAATTCGAACCTCAATATCCTTGTAAGTTCCAATATATTTATTACAAGTTGAGTATTCCGAATATGTTTTGTGACAAAGATATATGTTCAATTCGTGTATCAAATGGTCTTATCATATTGTATTATAAATTGAGGATGTGTTCCAAATTATGGATTGTGTATCTACGTGTTATGCTTCAAGGTCGTGATTTATGTGAAAAACTATTATGCCAAAATGTGTAGAGATTGTGATTGGGGTTACACCTCCAACCGCATATATTGGGGTGAGGCGGCATGGCCGCTTTGAATATGATTTTGGTATTGTTGTTGCACCACCACCCACCTATAAATATTAGGGTGAGGCGGCATGGCCGCTATTGATACCCAATTGTTCCCTCATATTTTCTCAAATAGTATATATACCTTCAAAATATCATTTCGCATCATTATTTAATTTACAAAATCTATAAAAACATTTTCTATAATTTTTCATAATTTGTAGAGCTTTAAAATTGATTTTCTTACATTTAAATTACTTGAATATTTATTAATTACTCCTTCAAATCATTTTGTGATGACTTAATCATCTAAAATTATTATTTGCATCCATAACACAGTGTTTCAAATGTTTTTACTTGTAATAATAGCCTATATTTTACAACTTTATTGCATTTGTCATTTTATTCAAGGTCGAAATAAGTTTCTACATTTTTTATAATCTTCTGCTATCATTTTAAAGTATTAAGTTACATAGATATCATTTTTTAACTATTTTTAATAAATTATTTCCCCTTAATCTCTTATTTAAAAACTGGCACAATTTTAGGCTAATATTCGGAACAATTTTGGCCCAAACACTTAGCCCACTCACTCTCCTCTTCAACAGCCCAATCCAAACGACCCCTTAACCTCAACCCAGGCGGAACCTGTTTCTAATAACCCACCTCGTCTCCCTTTCCACCCTGGTCGTTGATCTCAAATGATCAACGACCCATAACACACCTACCCGTTTCTTTATATTCCCCTTACCCAAAACCCTAGACCATTTCTTACCGATCCGCCGCCCTGAAATCCCTAGAATCCCCCTCTTCTTTGGAGAACCCTAATTGTCTCCCTTCACCAATCCCTCTCCTAATCCCAATAACAATGGGATTCACCCATTATTTACTTACCATGCTTATGTTCCTTCGCTACCGGTCGCTTCTTTACAATGTAACATAGTACTTGCTCCATGTTTGGCAAATATCAATCTCCGAATCAAGGGAGATCAGCTTCACCCTTTGGTATGTGGACGATATTTCGTCCATATGCATCATGGCAAGGTCATACGGGTTCGCTTCAGTGAGGGTTTTGACTATTGTTTGGTTCTCCATCATGAACTAGGGTTTACCTAATTTTTCTCCTAATCCGATTAAATTGATTCTGCATGCTATTATTTCCTTATTTATGTTTGATTTTACAGTGTTTCATTATTTGTTTGCTTCATTTCTAATAATATATAAACCCCTGACCATTCCCCTTTGAAACTGACTTTTTGCACGAGATTCACTAAAGAACTAAAGGTTATCACTCTATTATTCTCTCATTGTCTTATTCTATACTTTTGCTCTTGTCCGGTTGAAAGCCAAGGCCACCGAAATTCGATTGTTTCAACTTTTCTTGTTGCGAGCACTGCCCGGGGTTTGTTTGAAGCCTTTGGGAACTCTGACACACTAAGATTCTGGGATTTATTACTCTTTGCTGACGTTTAGAGTATCGTGGAGTTTGTTCTTTCTTGTTTGTCTATTTATCAAGTGATAATTGATAAGTTCCTTTGCTTTTGCAGTTTATTCTCATGTGTTCATTATTTGCATATTCATACCTCTGAAATTTCATGACCTAATGTGTTTCTAGACCATCTCTATGTGCATCCTTTTTAACACTGAACTCGTTTTGTGATCTGAACATCTTTAGCAATTGATTTTACCTAAATCTGCCAGTTTTGAGATATGTTTATGCTTAACTTGAGTAATTTGGACTCTCTTAAGTTTGTTTAGCCTAATGTGTTGGTACTTGAGTGTTTACATTTACTGCTTGGCAAGAGTTTACTTCCTTACTTTGTTCTGGGTTCTTGTAATGACAGACTCGTATCTATAATGTATTCTAATATATGTCCTTCACTCTAGCTATGACCTACTCCCATGCTATTGTGTCACTCATTATGTCTTCCATTTGCCTAATACTGTATCCCCCTGGTGATTAGTTGGGACCTTTAGAGTAGCCATCTTAACGTGTGTTTCCTTATAATATTTGATACTGTTTTGTCTTAGTGATATAAGTTGGCATGTCTACTTTCTGGTGTTGTTTTGGATATTCAATATAATTTGGACCCCTAGGCTTTAAATTCTTTAAGTTAGTGCTCTACTTTAGACTCATTTGGGATTGTGCACCTTTGTATGTTAATCTTGTAGTCTTTGAAAACCCGATTCCCCTCCTTCTTATAAAATGTTTTCTGCCCAATATGCTAAGTGTTTGAACTTGTGATATCAACCTGTCATTTGAGTTTTTTGTTGATTCTCTTTGCTTGTATGTTCTTTGTTTAATCACCCCTGCTATGGCTTCTTCTAAAATATAAGTGCACCTCTTCAAATTCTATCACTTGATCACTGTCATCTCACTCTCATTTGTTACCTACACTATTCTGAATCTATCACTCTTGGCCGGCTGAAAGCCAAGGCCACCAAAACTCTCTCTATTGACCTCTCTAGTCTGAGCAGTGCTCGGGGTCCATTTGAGACCCTTGTGAACTCTACACCCTAGGATTTGGGGTTCTTTGATCACTCTCTTTGCTGCTGGAAATTGAGCTGGCTCTGGCATTTAGCTTTTCTTCCTCACATTATTTGTATAATCTGCAAACTGGGTTGTGTAAGTGATTTCTGTGTAATTCAATATTTGGGTCATATGGGCAATTTGTGACTGTTTGGTTTGGCTTGAGTTCCTCTATGACTTTTGGGCCGTGCTGATGGGCATAGTCCCTTGTTTGGATCTGGGCATGCTATTTGCGAAGAAGTAGTTTGTTGAAGGCCCATGCAATACTAGATATCTCCTTTGGGCCTGCTGTAGGCCTACTATAATTTCTTGTGTAATATTTGTACTTATATTCCTCATCTAGTCGGTAATAATTTTGTAATAAATAATTGGCATGTTACCGAAATTGGGGAAACGATATATTCCAATGTTTGCATTAAAGGGTAGAAAACATGCCTATTGGATTCGTATGAGTTACTTGTTATGTTACCCAACCTGCCATATATGCTATTTGAATTTCCATGTACACTAGCAGAAATGCTGCCATTAGGGGAATCACACACTCGCACAACTTCTTTACTATCAAAGCATGAGCTTATATACTCTATTTATTCCCATGTACACTGCTATGTGTCACTAGACAGCATGCCTATAGGAAACAAATGCCAATAACCATCCTTCAATTTTCATAATGGCAGCATGTTCATTAGATACCATGCCTATAGGATTATACTAGCTTATGCTCTACTGGTCCTCATCTAGATATCATG
>AWOL01S0007833.1:39118-50092 GCA_000715115.1 Nicotiana otophora
GGCCATTCTAGAAACCTTACTCCAATATGAAATGTACATGCATCGTGTTAAATCTTGTACGGGTTAGAACATTGTTAACGTAATAGCCCGCTAAGATAAGCCTTGTCCAAAGTCTGATGGGATTTCTACAATCCCAATGGACACTACCATGTTATGTGCATTACTTGGAGAAAATATGCCAATATGTTGATCATTATTGTGTAAACGGTCGTATCTGGAGGGGGAAAGGGCTAACTTTATTTGTTTGCAGAAAATGAAGCACGAAGTCCCCAGGTTCGGCATGGTCCAAAACATCCTACCTCTGCTACTTGACTGGTGGAAAGACCTTGCGCCTTGCGACTAGAATCATGTGGTAAGAGTACTTGGTGACTTGCCGTCTTTGCTTAATACCCAACCAAATAGAGCTTAATTGAGGCTGCTACCATGTTTTGTGATGAGAAAATAGCGGTCTTCCGATTTTGTGACATAGAAATGACTCCTCTCTTAGAAGAAATAGGAGGTTTTGCAAGGCTGCCATGGGATAGTCCGGGGTTACTAGTACCAGAGAATCGCACCCCTCGCGGTTTTCTAAAGATGTTGGGCTTTAAGAAAAATGAAGAATTGCTTTGCTTAAAGAAATCCTACATCCCTTTTGGGTTCCTTTATGAGCGTTGTGGGCATAGTAAGTCCTACCGTCTTCATCATAAGGAACTAGCCATTACCTCCCTAGGTTGGACACACCGCCAAGTCTATGTATTCATTATCTGCTTTTTGGGTTTGTTAATATTTTCAATGAAAGGGGGAAGGATTAACACTCGTCTAGCTATGGTTGCATGAACTTTAATGGAAGGCATCGAGGGGAAAACCTACACCATCATCCCTATGATCCTAGCTGGACTATACCGCACTCTAGATCAGTGCAAGCAGGGGTTCAGACATTTTGAAGGTTGTAATCTATTATTGCAAGTCTGGTTATTGGAACACTTTCAGAGGGAAGAATTTTGTCAAGAGCTTTTGCAACGTCCATTGAATGACTACATAGCTTACCACCATCCAAAGAAAATGACCTTCATCCCAGATAGGTTCGCACAGCCCGGAAGTGCTGTAAGTTGGGTATGTTTCTTCAGCAATCTGACAGACGAGGAGGTACATTTATATGTTTGAGTGGTTTCTCACAGTGAGTTCATCATCAGGTCGAAGGATACTACTCATTTGGTATTGATCGGGTTGTAAGGCATTTATCCCTATGCTCCTATAAAGGTAATGAGACAGGCAGGAAGAAAATAAGTCATACCTCGAGTTTTCAACATGGTCCAGTACAAGGCAGATTTCAAAGGGGACATCATTCCTTTCAAGTTCGAGGTGCAACATATGTGGAATCAGAAGGTCATTGTTGAAAGAGAGACTATCGAGCTAGACAGGTACCATGCCGATCATGTGTATTTCTATCCATCATGGTTGGTAGATGATACAGTGGGAGACGGGAAGCCATGGGTCAATTTGGAAAATAGGATCATCGATGATGCTGCTGAGGCACATGTCAAGTATAGTAGGCTTCGCAAAAGGGTTTTTGAGACTAAAGCTAGACATCTAGAACAACATAAAGTGGGCATGGAGGCAATAAATGAATGGAAGTAAATCGCCACTAAGTCTACCGAGAGATTGGAATATCTAGAACAAGGATTGATGGAGCTTGAGGGAAAGATCAAAAAGAGGCTTGCAGATTGTCAGAACACAGATGTCAGTGAAGGAGGGCATCTAGCAAAAGCTTATTTATTATTGGATATGCCTGACTTGGGAACTTGATTGATGGATTCAAAACAGCCAAGCACGGAGAAGGTCCTTCAAGTAGACTATCAAATAATGTCCTTTATTGTTTTCTAGCTTAGTTTTAGATTTAAATTGTAATAAGGATAAATGCCATTAGTAACCTTATTATTATTATCAATTTAGTGAAGGTTTGGCTCATTTTCACATTAATGAAATGACGCAATTATTGGCATCAATTTTCTCCAAGTCTATGTGTCGCTTAGGCCTACCTCGGGCACAACGAGGTCCCCAAATAAGGACGCGAATTATTACATGATTTTGCAAAACATGTTTAATATTACAAGAATTCTTTCAATACCCCTACTAATTTGGGTACCTTTTTCTTTTTCTTTATTTTGCTTATTCCCACCCCCCAAGGTTGGTTCGTGCATACTGGCATCGTCAGCGTATCACACTAGATCCAAAGGTCCTCCACCTCCTCCTCCACCAAGTGATCCTAAAGGCAAAAGCAAAGGGAATGGAAAAATGGACGATTTGAGTGGTATCAGGAAGGACAATGCTACTATAGCTAAGAACGTCGAAACTTCAGATAGTCGGAGCACCCCGGCACAGAATGATTTGGTCTTACGTCTGGAACAGTAGATTTTGGAGCCACAAGGAAAACTTGAGCAGGTCCGGAACTTGGAAAACCTCTCTTTCACTCTAAATGTACCAGATATTAACCAACAAAATCCAAACACCCAGAACCAAGCACCACCACAAAACCCACAAAACCCAAAGCCGCCACCAAACCATCCTGCACCACACCAGTACCCTACACCTCCCCAAAAACCTAATCCTCCTCCAATACCAACTCCACAACAACATCATCACCACCCAACCCAATACCCATAGACTACCACTTATCATACTCCCCAAAATATACCACAACCCACTCCTGACCTCCAAAACTCAAAAAATGATCACCCTTATGCCCAGATCCCTGGAGTCCACCAAAGCAACCCGATATATGTGAAGACCTTACCCCACACCCCAAAACAAACCCTATACATACCTGAGTCGACTGAGATGGACCTGCTCATCAAAAATATGGCGGAAGAACTCAAGAAGCTCTCTAGAAAAATTCAGAATGATGAAGGTGGTAAAGGCATTGAAGGTTTGAATTATGAAGACTTCTGCATTCAGTCATATGTAGAGCTGCCGGAGGGGTACAAACCTCCCAAATTTGAAATCTTCGATGGAACTTATGATCCAAAAATGAATCTGAGTACATATTGTGACAAGCTTGTAGGAGTGTGCAAAAATGAACAAATCTGCATGAAACAGTTCATGCGAAACCTCATAGGAGATACATTGTCCTGGTATATCAGCCAAAATCCGAAGAAGTGGGTGAGGTGGGTAAGCATGGCATTAGACTTTATGGAAAGGTTCAGGTTCAACACCGAGAACGCACCAGATGTTTTGTACATTTAAAACCTCAAAAATAAACCAATAGAGACCTTCCGTGAATATGCTACTCGATGGAGGTGTGAGGCTATCAAAGTAAGACCAGCACTCGAAAAGGAACAAATGAATAAGTTCTTCGTCAGAGCTCAAGACCCGCACTACTATGAAAGGTTGATGGTTATTGAGAACCACAAGTTTTCCAACATCATCAAGCTAAGATAAAGAATAAAAGAAGGGATTAAAAGTGGGATGCTGACGAATTTCAAAGCACTGCAGACCACAAGTAAAGCCTTGCAATCGGAAGGTATCTCGAAGAAGAAAGAAAGGGTGTTGTAATGGTGACCCAGGGTCCTAAGTCTCCCCTCACATACCAAACACCTCTACCTACATACCGAACGCCTCCACCCACATACCAGCCTACACCCCTATGTATCAATAACCTTCTAACACATATAACACCTATAACACTCAACCCACATATTATCACTCACGTCCACCCGCCCGCCAAAATTTCCAAAATCCAAGACCCAACTTCGACCGCAGACAACCTAAACAATAAACCTCAATTGCTGAACCCATAGACCAACTATACGAGAGACTGAAGGATGCTGGTTATGTCAGTCCCATTCCTGCCATTACCACGGAGAATTCTTCTCAGTGGGTAAACCCCAAAAAAACATGTTCCTATCATTCAGGTGCGGCACAAGGCATGACTAGAACTGGCAGAGTTTATTCACCTGAGCACTTGGGAGGAACAAGCAAGGATGCTGCATCTAAGCCGCCTGTTGTTGAGGCTGGACCTGATGACCTTTAGAGAAAAGTACAAGCAAGGGAATACTCTGTCTTCGATTATCTGAACAAAACTCCCACTCAGATATCTATCTTGTGACTGCTGCAAAACTCCGAGACACACAGGAATTCCTTGACGAAAGTGCTGAGTGAAGCTTGTGTACCCTCCGACATCACTAGTTGGGAGATGGACAACATGGTCGGGAAGGTATTGGAAAGCCACAAAATCACCTTTCATGAGGATGAATTACCACCAGAAGGACTAAGTCATAACAGGGCACTACACATCACAGTGCAATTTGAGGATAAGTTCATAGACAGGGTCCTGATAGATAGGGGCTCAAGTCTCAATATATGCCCACTAACTACTCTAATGAGGTTGGGTAAAGTCTGCACGATATACATATGGGAAGTATGATTGTGGATCCCAAAGAGCCACAATCCGAGAAATCTACCTCAACCTACAAATGGGACCGACTTGGTTTGATGTTGAGTTCCAAGTGCTGGATATATCTGCTACCTATAATCTATTGTTGGCACAACCCTGGATGCATGCCGCTGGGGCAGTGGCTTCGACTCTACATCAGGATGTGAAGTTTGAATGGAATCATCAAGAAGTGATTATCCGTCGGGAGGGAAGCAACCCCATCTACACCAATCAGACCGTTCCAATCATCGAGAATAAGGAAAAGATGGGTGGAGAATCATACCATCACATTGAGCGGGTCAACGCAATTGAAAAGGATCGATGGTGGAGTAACAAGATAGAAAGCATATTAATATGGATAGTATATGAACCTGGCAAGGGTCCCAGAAAAAACCTCCAAGGGGTCACCATACCCGTACAACCGCAGCGTCATGGCACAACCTTTGGGATCGGATATGAATATACTTGGCAAGAGCACCAGGATTGGTCACCACCATGGCAAGGTCCTTATTATCTGCTGGAACAACCAGTACCACCTCTGAACCAGACATTTCATCAAGCTGACATAATGTGGGGATCTGAGGAAGACGAAGACCTAGCTAGCATGAAGAAACTGTTTCTGGATGAAGAAGATAGTTGAGGAGGAGGAGGAGAAAGACCTTACCATTCATACCATGGGGAAAGGAGCTGTTCCAAAAAAACTGGATTGCTGCACCATCCCGGGCCCATCGAGTTCCTGGGTAGCTTGGCAGATTAGCATCAATTAGTTTCAAGCATTTGAGACATTTTCAGTATTTTGATTTGAAATAATTTCTCGAGTCATCGATACGCATTTGTTAACATTTTAAAGATTTCAATTAATGCATTGCTACTTTTCGTATTTACTATTATTCTCTACATTTTCTATTATTACAGCATTATTATTACATAAGGATGTTCATTCAGAAGACCTGGAAGATGATACGATACCTGAGGAAATCGTCAGAGAAGTGGAAAATTTTGAAAACAAGCCAAAGTCCAATTTGTACAAAACTGAAGCAGTTAACTTAGGGGATTTCGAACTGGTCAAGGAAACATGCATAAGCATTCATCTATCACCGTCAAAGAAAGAAGAGCACATCAGATTCCTAAAAGAATATGAAGATATATTTACATGGTCCTACGATGATATGACGGGTTTGAGCACATTCATAGTAGCTCACAAGTTACCCACTAATCCTACATGTCCACCCGTTATTTACTTAACATTCTTATGTTCCTTCGCTACCGGTCGTTTCTTTACGGTATTACATAGTACTTGCTCTATTTTCGGCAAATATCAATCTCCGAATCAAGGGAGATCAGCTTTACCCTTCGGTATTTCGACGCTATTTCGTCCATATGCATCATGGCAAGGTCGTTCGGGTTCGATTCAGTGAGAGTTTTGACTATTTTTTGGTTCTCCATCATGAACTAGGGTTTACCAAATTTTTCTCCTAATCTGATTATATTGATTTTGCATGTTATTATTTCCTTATTTATGTTTGATATTACAGTGTTTCCTTGTTTATTTGCTTGATCTCTACTGCTATATAAACCCCTCCCCATTCCCTTTTGAAATAGACTTTTCTCACGAGATTCACTAAAGAACTAAAGGCTGTCACTATATTATTCTCTAATTCTCTTGTTTTATACTTTGGCTCTTGGCCGGCAGAAAACCAAGGCCACCAGAATTTGATTTTTTCAACTTTGCTTGGTGCGAGCATTGCCCAGGGTTCGTTTGAAGCCTTTGGGAACTCTGACGCACTAAGATTCTGGGTTGTATTGCTTTTTGCTGACGTTTAGAGTATTGTGTAGTTTGTTCTTTCTTGTTTGTCTATTTGTCAAGTGATAATTGGTAAGTTCCTTAGCTTTTACAATTTTATTCTCCTGTGTACATGATTTGCATATTCATACCTCTGAAATTTCATCACCTAATGTGTTTCTAGAGCATCTCTATCTGCAACCTTATTGACATTGAACTCGTTTTGTGATCTGAACTTCTTTAGCATTTTATTTTACCTTAATCTGCAAGTTCTGAGATATGTTTATGGTTAACTTGAATAATTTGGACTCTCTTAAGTTCGTTTAGCCTAATGTGTTGGTACCTGAATGTTTACATTTACTACTTGGCATGAGTTTGCTTCCCTGCTTTGTTCTGGGTTACTGTAATGACGGACCCATATCCATAATGTGTCCTAATCTATGACCTTCACACTAGCTATGACCTACTCCCATGCTATTTTGTCACTCATTATGTCTTCGGTTTGCCAAATCCTGTATCCCCTGGTGATTAGTTGGGACCTTTAGAGTAGCCATCTTAACGTGTGTTTCCTTATAATATTTGATACTGTTTTATCTTAGTTATATAAGTTGGCATGTCTACTTTTTGGTGTTGTGATGGATATTCAACATAATTTGGACCCCTAGGCTTTAAATCATTTAAGTTAGTGCTCTACTTTAGACTCGTTTGGCATTGTGTACCTTTGTATGTTAATCTACTTTAGACTCGTTTTGAACTTGTGATATCAACCTGTCCTTTGAGTTTTTTGTTGATTCTCTTTGCTTGTATGTTCATTCTTTAATCACCCCTCCTATGTCTTCTTCTAAAATATAAGTTCACCACTTCAGATTCTATCACTTGATCATTGTCATCTCACTCTCATTTGTTACCCACACTATTCTAAATCTATCACTCCTGGCCAACTGAAAGCCAAGGCCCAAAAAACTCTCTATTGACCTCCCTAGTGTGAGCACTGCTCGGGGTCCATTTGAGACCCTGGTGAACGCTGACACCCTAGGATTTGGGGTTCTTCGATCCCTCTCTTTGCTGCTGGAACTTGAGTTGTCTCTGGCATTTAGCATTTCTTCCTCACATTATTTGTATAATTTGCAAACTGTGTTGTGTAAGTGATTTCTAGGTAATTCAATATTTGGGTCATATGGGCAATTTGTGACTGTTTGGTTTGGCTTGAGTTCCTCTATGACTTTTGGGCTGTGCTGACGGGCATAGTCCCCTGTTTGGATCTGGGCGTGCTATTTGTGAAGAAGGAGTTTATTGAAGGCCCAGACAATACAGGGTATCTCCTCTAGGCCTGCTGTAGGCCTACTATAATTTCTTGTGTAATATTTGTACGTATATTCCTCATCTGGTCTGTAATATTTTTGTAATAAATAATTGGGGTATTAGTGAAATTGGGGAAACGGTATATTCCATTGTTTGCATTAAAGGGTAGAAAACATGCCTATAGGATTCGTATTATTTACTTGTTATTTTATCCAACCTGCCATATGTGCTATTTGAATTTCCATGTACACTAGCAGAAATGCTGCCATTAGGGGAATCAGACACTCGCACAACTTTTTTACTATCAAAGCATGAGCTTAAATACTCTATTTATTCCCATGTACACTGCTATGTGTCACTAGACAGCATGCCTATAGGAAACAAATGCCAATAACCATCCTTCAATTTTCATAATGGCAGCATGTTCATTAGATACCATGCCTATAGGATTATACTAGCTTATGCTCTACTGGTCCTCATCTAGATATCATGCCCATAGGTTCTTAATTGATTCATCAGCTACAGTTATATCTATCGCTCGCCTAGAAAACATGTTTATAGGGACGAAGTGTTACAAAATCATCTTTCAACTGCCAACTATTAGAATTTAGCTATAACATACTTCTGCTTGCTTAGAAAGCATGCCAATAGGATCAAACACGAGTAACTCTTAGTATTCCCAATGGCTTTCATTCCTCCTTTTGCGTAAATCACTTAGAGAACATGTCTATAGGTTTTAATAACTAATAATTTGTAATCTCAATAAATGGCATAACATTACTAGATACTCTTAAACTGAGTAGTTGTTTAGAAACCATGTCTATAGAGCTTATTGACTTCAATTTGCCTCAATTCTGAAACTGTCTAGTGCCTAACGTAGAAAACTATTTGCGTGCATTTGTTTTCTAAGTGTGGAGGCTAACTTTAGCCTTTAACTTTCCTTAACTGAAGTCCTATTTGTTTTGATTGTCGTTTAGTTTTTATCATTTTGAGCAGCCTAAGTAAAGTCTAGAACCACCCAAATAGAGGTCCAAAGCATCCTAGACCATAGGCATGGGACGGGTAGTGCACACATAGGACGCGGCCTGGAATTGAATTAGAATGCTTTAAGTAAACAACTTCAACATAGTAATCGGGTAGCAGGAGTTGATAGTTTGTGCCCGCTGAATAATATGAGCAACTCGTATCTAAAAGGAGTTGCGAAGTATTATTTATATTGCATGGGGTGATCTATTAGGCTAAACAACTTAGGACCCCCCTTTTCTCTTTATACACATAGTCATCTAATATAGAACGTTATAGTTGTATCCTGGAAAACAAAGAGTACATAGTTTGACTGATAAAACACTATCTGGAAATATAGAACAATACATATAACTGAAAAAAAAGAGTCAAGGTCTGCGGACGCCAAACGGCTACCTCGATAATCTCCAATAGTTAATCTCTGAAACCTAGCAGCCGTCATATCCGGAAGTACCTGGATCTGCACATGAAGTGCAGAATGTAGTATGAGTACAACCGACCCCATGTACTACATAAGTAACAAGACTAACCTTTGGGCTGAAAGTAGTGACGATCTCAACAGGTACAGTCCAATATGAAATAACAGTACGGAAATGTAGGCATGTTTTCAAGTTCAACAAATAACTTAATACAAGTAAAATAAATCAACTATGTTTGATACGAGGAATATGACATCTCTATATCTACATGCCAATGTACATGCTGTATATGGTATACTACCATGGAAGCATCACGTACTCACACTCTCAAAGTAATGAATCACTCAGTATTTTACATGCAGGTCCAGCCCGGGGAAGATCCATCCCTCAATATAAATAGCAACTGACAGTTACTTAGTACTGTATATGGCCAATGTAGCCTAGATATAAATGAAAGAAGGCAACTCCATGCCCTGGGAACTCCATTCCAAATGTAAATAAATACGGCAACTCCATGCCCTGGGTACTCCATGCCAAATGTGAATATATATGGCAACTCCATGCCCAGGGAACTCCATCCCAATAATATCCATTGCTCTCACTGTGTGGGGTGCAGACTCCGGAGGGGTTTCTTCATCCCAAGCGCTATAATAAGCCAGGTCCAGGCATCAATCAATAAAGCATGTTGCGGCATGCAGCCCGATCCCATAAATATAAGTCACAATCAGGCCCTCAGCCTCACTCAGTCATTAACCTCTCCAGTCTCTCGGGCTCACAATGTCATGAAAATCAGCCCGTCAAAATGATATGATGTATCAATGAATAGAAACAGAGGCTGAGATATGATATGAAAATAATAGATGTGACTGAGTATAAATTATATTTTTAAACAATTAATTCAACAACAACACGACCTATGCAAGTCCAAAAAATATCGGCACATAGTCTAAACATGAGCTTTAATATGAGTCTCAGCTCAATTCATCTAACACGTGGAGGATATGTGGATAATGACATAATTATTTGATTATAAAATTTCACATAATCAATTAAGTCACAAATTCTATGCACGCCCACATGCCCTTCACCTAGCATGTGCGTCACCTCAAAACTAGTCACATAACACGTAATTTCGGGAATTTATACCCTCAAAATCAAGTTTAGAAGTGTTACTTACCTCACACCGTGTAATTCTTTCTTCCAATATGACCTTGCCTCGCGAATCGGCCTCCGAACTCCTCGAATCTAGTCACAATTAATTCGATACAGTCAACACAAATAATAGGAATTAATTCCATATGAAAATACAAATTTTCTAACAAAATCCAAAATTTCACTAATTACTTGGCAGTGGGGCCCACATCTTGAACCTGACAAAAGTCACAAAATATGAACGTCCATCCAACTACGAGTCCAACCGTACAAATTTACCAAATTCCAACATCAACTCGACCCTCAAATCTTCAATTTAACCTTAAGAGTTTTCACAATTGTTTTCCAACTTAAAACACCAATTAAATGCTAAAATAACTATAGATTCGGGTAACTTGACCAAAATTGAGTAAAGAACACTTACCCCAATTCTTTCCTTCAAATTCTCCCGAAAATCACCTCTCCCCAAGCTCCATATCGTCAAAAATGGAGTCTCATTTTTAGAACTTAAGTTCTATGCGATCGCGGACCAACTCACGCGATCGCGAAGAACAATTTTCCCCTGCCAAAATTTTTCCTTCAGCGATCGCGGATCCCTTCACGCAATCGCGAAGCATAGCTTCCTCTACCCTATATGATTGCAAACAGCCACTCGCAATCGCATAGCACATTGAGTGAATTTTCCAGTTCCCTCCTTCACACTATGGAAACGCGACGTAATCGACGCGTTCGCGTAGTATTGCTGGCCAACAGCTTCCCGATCACGGACTTACCTACGCGATCGCATAGAACAAAAATTATAGCTCTCCAATTTAGCCTATGCGATCACGAACCTTCTAACACAATCGCGTAGAAGGAAACCAGACAGTGCACCAGAAAAACTT
>AWOL01S0007834.1:13086-38622 GCA_000715115.1 Nicotiana otophora
TGTGATAAATGACAATCTCGCTAAGTCAAAATTAAATTTGACTAAAGCGGATAATATAATTATTGCGGTCATTTTCTAAATAAATAATGTGGGCAATGTGAGAAATTGGGTAATAGACTCGGTGCTACTAGGCACATTTGTGCAGACAAAAATGAATTTTTGTCTTACACCCAAATTGAGGAAGGAGAAGAAACTATTTATCTTGGTGACTCAAGAACAACTCGCGTTCTTGGGAAAGGAAAAATTCTTCTCAAACGCACATCTGGTAAAACTCTAGCATTGAGTGATGTGTTACATGTATCTAATATCCAAACCAATTTGGTTTATGTGGGATTATTAGGAAAGGTTGGAGTNTTCAAACTTACATCTGGTAAAACTTTAGCATTGAGTGATATGTTGCATGTACCTAATATCCAAACCAATTTGATTTCTATGGGATTATTAGGTAAAGTTGAAGTGAAGGTTTCTTTCGAGAATGATGAGGTCATACTGACCAAAAATAATTTTTTTGCGGGCAATGTAATCATGGTTTATTTATGCTTAATATTTCTGATACTAGCAATGAAAATACATCTTCTTCTGTTTATATGGTTGAGTCTGTTTCTTTATGGCATGTTAGACTAGGACATGTTAATGTCGCGTATATAAAGAAAATGCAATCGCTAGGATTATTATCTGATTTAGACTCAAATAATATTAACAAGTGTGATATATGTGTTGAAGCTAAAAGTACTAGAAAGACTCATTTTTCTGTAGAGAAACTAAATTGTTATCCTTGATTCATACTGATTTAGGTTATCTAAAGCAGACTATGACTAGAGGTGGTAAAAGATATTATGTAACTTTTATTGATGATTTTTCTAGATTTACTAAGTTGTATTTGCTTAGAAATAAAGATGATGCTTTTAATGCTTTTATTTCTTATAAAACTACTACAACAACAATAACAACCCAGTATAATCCCACTAGTGGGGTCTGGGGAGGGTAGTGTGTACGCAGACCTTACCCCTACCCTGGGGTAGAGAGGCTGTTTCCAAATGACCCTCAGCATCCTTCCCTCCAAGAACTCCCCACCTTGCTCTTGGGGTGACTCGAACTCACAACCTCTTAGTTGGAAGTGGAGGGTGCTTACCATCAGTTTTATTTCTTATAAAACTGATGTTGAAAATTAATTTAATAGAAAAATCAAGAGAATTAGATCTGACAGAGGTGGAGAATATTTGTCTTTGAATGATTTTTATGAAAAGTAAAAAATTATTCATAAAGTAACTCCACCTTATTCACTTAAGTCAAATGGAGTAGCTGAAAGAAAAAATAGAATATTGAAAGAGATGATGAACTCTATGTTAGTTAGTTTTAATGCTCCTGATAATTTGTGGGGTAAACTATTTTATCTACATGTCACTTACAAAATAGAATACCAAATAGAAGAACTAGCAAAACTCCTTATGAATTGTGGAAGGGTTATAAACCTAACTTGAAATATTTAGCAGTGCGGGGGTGTCTTGCTAAAGTTCTGTTGCCTGAACCTAAAAAGAGAAAAATAGGTTCTAAAACTGTTGATTGTGTGCTTATTGAATATGTTGAACATAGTGTTGTATATAGATTTCTTGCTTTAAAAAGTGATGTGCTTGATTGCAATACTATAATTGAGACAAAGAATGCTGAGTTCTTTGAATACATTTATCCACTGTCTGATAAAATTTCTCATACACTTGTTAAAACAAATAATAAAATTACCTCTAACGAGGAACTGAGAAGGAGCAAAAGGCCTATGAAGGAATATTTTTCTTATGGAAATGATTTTCAAACTTTTCTTATTGATAATGAACCATCGAATTATTTTGAAGCTATATTTTCTTCTGATGCTGATTATTGAAAAGAGGCAATAAAAGTTGAAATTGATTCTATCATGAAAAATAATACATGGATTTTAATTAATTTACCTCCTGGTGCAAAACCTATTGGTTGTAAATGAATTTTCAAAAAGAAATTTAATCATGATAGATTTTTAGATAAATATAAAGCTTGGTTAATAGCAAAAAGATTTTCTCAAAAGCAAAATATAGATTATTTTGATACATTTACACCAATGCCTAGAATATCTTCTATTTGAGTTTTAATTGCCTTAGCTTCAATCGGTAAGCTTTTTATTTATCAAATGGATATCAAAACAGCCTTTTTAAATGGTGATTTAGAAGAAGAGATTTATATGGTTCAACCTGAAGGCTATGTCATTCCTGGACAAGAAAATAAAGTTTGTAAATTAATTAAATCTCTTTAGGGTCTTAAACAAGCTCCTAAGCAGTGGTATGAGAAATTTGAACAAGTCTTACTGAGAGACAATTTTTCTTCAGTGGAGGTGGATAAATGTGTTTATACTAAAGTGATAGACAATGATTATGTGATGAGAGTTAAAGTTACAAGGAGTGAAGATAGTATAATGTTATCACAAGAACATTATGTTGAGAGACTTCTAAAGACGTTTGAATATTTTAATATCACACTTGTAAGCATTCCTTTTGACGCTAACTTTCAGTTGAAAAAGAATAATGGTGACTCAGTTGCTCAGTATAAGTATGCTCAGATTATTGGGAGTCTGATACATTTAATAAATTTTACAAGGCTGGATATAGCCTATGTTGTGTGTAGACTGAGTAGATATACGTATAATCCCAACAGAGAGCATTGGTCTGCATTAGATAGACTAATGAAATATTTGAGAGGAACCACGAATTATGGTATCATATATAGTGTATTTCCTTCTATTTTAGAAGGGTATAGTGATGCAAACTGGATCTCTGATTTAGATGAGACCAAATCCACTAGTGGTTATGTATTCACCCTGGGTGGTGGTTCAATATCGTGAAAATCAGCTAAACAGACGATCATAGCTAGATCGACTATGGAATCAGAGTTTGTAGCTCTGGAATTAGCTCGTTCTGAGGTTGAGTGGTTAAGAAACTTCTTAGCTAATATCCCTTTAATAAAGGACGTATTGCCTCATGTGTCTATACACTGTGATTGCCAAGCGGCAATAGCCATAGCAAAGAATAAATATTTTAATTGTAAAAGTAGACACATAAAATTGAGACATGATGCCATAAATTTTTGAGATACCACATCAGCCCTATCACCACTAATCCTTGGTTATCGGGGGATGCTGGGCATCAGAATTCAAAAAGTTCTCGCAGATGCTGAGAGATGGAATAATTTTCATTGGTTATGTAAAGTCAGAAGTAAATTTGGCCGATTCTCTGACTAAACCTGTGGGAAAAAAATTAATTCTTCAACCCTCAAAAGAGATGGGGTTAAGGCCGACATGTTGTCAATAGAGATGGTAACCTAACCTATGTGATTGGAGATCCCATGAAGTAGGTTCATATGAGTAATAACAAGTCAATATTGACACTGAAGCACTAAAAGAGAGTGCTTGACTGCTACTAATTGAGAGGCTGAGCTATAACTCTTAATGAATTCATATTCCTTATGTATAGCGTATATAAAAACAGTATACACTTGATGAATTCACCTATATGAGAGTGGAGTGGGCCGTTCCTATGAGATTTTGGCCTAGTCTCTAGAGCTATCATGAATAACCAGGCACGCGCATGGCCTATTGGGCGCAAAACCTCGTTGAACATCAAAATTGTGAGGGTCGAAATGTGATTGATAAAATCTCTGACTTACAATAAGAATTATTGGTTCATAGAAATATTATATTTCACCAGTAATTCTGTAAGTTAAATTTTATTGGCCTAAGTTTGGTTCATAATCCAGAAGACACTAAACTTATTATATTTAGACCATGCAAATCCAGCAAGTTTTACTCTTCTATCCATTACTTTTATTTGTACAAAAAAATTGAAAGAGTGGGGGACTGTGGTAGTATTTCAATATTTTTGTGGACAAGTGGCTACATAAATTAGTTATGTGACTTGATCTCTTTGATGCTATGACCAAGTGTATAGAGCCCCTACCAAATGTCTCTTTGCATGGAAAGTTTTTGACAAGTAGATGAACAGTTGTCATTTTCTTACACAATTCTTACAACTATAAATATCACTTCCTATACTATCCGAAGACACCAACAAATATTTTGTTCTCTCATGATTGCTAATGAATAGTAATCATCACTATAAGCCTTTTCATTTTATGCCTAGCTTTTTGTGTGTTCCAATTTCTTTTATAACCTGTGTTTATTATCATTCTAAACTTGCTGGTATTATTTAATTTTGCTGATTCCTGTATCCTATAAATAAACAGAGGTAGACTTGTTTAATCTTGGGGAAATATTTCACAATGCTGAAATAATTTCTTTGGACAGTGCCCAGCATGACTCAAGCTAATCCATGTAATTCTGCTCACAAGTAATATTATTGCAATATTATTGTTATTTTTCGGGTGTCATTTCCCTACAAGCAAGCCTTTATTTCAAGACTTATTAGCTCAAGCTGAAGAAGCGTTTGGATTTGATCATTCAATGGGCGGTCTCACAATACCTTGCAAAGAGGATGTGTTCACCGACCTCACTTCCCGCAATTGAGGAGATTATGAGAAGGACCATAGCGCGAATTCATCTGCCCATGAAATTTTGTAAAGCAATAGTTTTAGAAATGTGAAAGATGAGAGCTGGTAGAGAGGCCACTTTCATGTGAGTGGGACTTGACAAAGAGGGAAACAATTCCTCGTTTTTTCTTGACCATTTTGTATATTAGCAGTAAACAAGGATTTTCTGCTTGTAAAGTTGAGTTAAAATGACTAACCTCCTGTCAAATGGATATAGCCAATTTTTAATTAAGCAAAGTTTTTCAAGTCACTTGATTAGAAGACTCAATGCTTTTATATGTTCTTGTTTCCTAATTCAGTAGATGGATGTAACTGTCATTTTGCACAATTATGCTGTTGGCTCTATTGACACCAGCAATTAAGTACTACTATTGCTATTTACAGCTCTTGGACCCTCCTTTATGTGGTTGTAATTTGCAGCTTCCTTTCAATCTATACTGATCAACTATGAAATTTAACTGCAAAGGAAGTCTGGAAAAGGAACAGTTACTGATTTCACTTCATTTAAACTCTTTACAATTAATTTTTCATGTCATTTAGACTTGCGTTGTTTCGATTCATACGTCTGTAAGTTTCGATAGACAAAGTTGATTGCCTGCAATAAAATAATAGTGCTACTCCATGATGACAATGTTAAATCTTTATTCCATCTGTAATAATACAACTTTCAGTTGCCTATTTTTCATTTGCTATACAATCTGTTTTGAGCTATCATTTACAAAGTATGGCCATTTCATGTCTCAATAAACAAGAATCGGTTGATTTCCTCTTTCCTGGTGAAAAGAAGAAGTTGAATAGCAACATGAAGGAATTGAGAGGAGCAATGCTTTGTGAAGATCTCCAGCAGTTACACCTTTCTTGATCAGTGATATGATGTAGTCCATGAACGCCGAATCACAGGGTAATGTAATAGGACCACCAATTAGTAGTCCAAACTCTTCTTCGGACATGCTTAAAAGTTGCCTAACGATCTCATTTTCAAGATAAGCCAAGGGAATTACGAAGCGCCTTTGATCAATTGTATAGACTACAAAATGGCCTTTTCCAGCGATAGAGGATGAAGATGTACTACAACTGTCTGCATCACTGCCATTTCTTGGAAGCGAAATCCTCTTCCTTTGCATAGCTGCAAACTTTTGCCATCTCCTTGCTATTGTGATGAGCTTCTTAGTACTAAGCATTGTCTTTCTTTCCATTTTTTTTTCTTGAAAGTATGGGTACACTAGAAAATTAGAACCTTTTTATCGCTAAATAGATAATGCGTGTATCTGATGATGAAAAAAGCCAATGGAAGAGAGTGTTATTTATACAAGAGGCTATAGATAGGCTTTGATTTGGAGATTAAGTATTGCTACTAACAACCAAAGGCAAAGCCATGTGCTGATGCCTGTTATTCCACAAATATGGCCTAAAATTCTAAGTGCTTGTCAAGGAGTTATAAGTCAATACCATGTGATACTAAATCATCGACTTCATCCATTCTTGTGGCTTTTATTTTAAGGGTGTCTTCTGTTCCAAATCATGAGAAGCCATGTGAAACTTCATGTGCTGTTGTCTATCACCAGTTGGTTATGAGACTTGTCGATATGTGGAGGTGTTACATTGTGCAGTATATGTAGGAGAGAGTCAGAAGAAGAGATTCGTCGTGCCAATATCATACCTGAGCCAGCCTTTATTCCAAGACTTGTTAGCTCAAGTTGAAGAAGAGTTTGGATTTGATCATCCAATGGCCGGTCTCACAATACCTATCAAAGAGGATGTGTTCGTTGATCTCACTTCCCGCTTGAGGAGATCATGAGTAGGACTGTGGTGCAAATTCTTCTGCCCTTGAAATTTTGTAAAGAAATAGGACTAGAGATGAGAAAGAGGAGATTGTAGAGTTCATTGTATAGTTCAGAACCACAAGAACCTTTGTAGGGAATATTTCTGATGTAAATTTATGAGTAGCAGAAGTTCTAAATGGCCATTCCTTCACAGAATGCTTACTGTCCAAAACTGTCCTAACAGCTAACTTTAGCACATCAGATTCTCAATGGCAGATTATTATACAAGCATAAAACATCACTGTAAACATTAGTTCCAGGATTAACAGAATATTTTGAAAACCATTCCACATTGAAATAACACATGTTAGATAAAAAGGTAAACACTCATCTTATTAATTGCTTTAACATGAACCGAGAAAGGATTTCTATTTGATTTGTCAAAAATCAAATAGAATATTATGTTCATTACTATGGAACTATACGTACCGATGTAAAGAGGCATTTCGAGATTAAGCTGAAATTTGCGGTTAGGTTAAGTCCACTCGTACCGAGGATAACCTAATTAACCGATGTAATTAGGTTAAGTCCACTCGTACGGTACAAAGAGAAATTAAATACTTATTGTTAGGTTGATCAGCTAGTTAATATTTATTCTATCGATATTAATATATATAATACTCTCGGTTAAAGGTAACAATCTGACATGGGTTAGATTAAACTGTAAAGCTAAAAGAGGACTTTGAAATGTGTTATTTGTTGTTTCATTTCACCGTATAACTTGAATTGATATAAATATTTCTTTCTTATATCAATGCTTTACATATTTCATGACTTTACTTAAATCTTGTCCTACTTCTTGAAGGAAACCATTTATGGTACATACTAGACATATGGAGCTTAGTCTAGTTGGTCAAATTTTTATTTTTATAAACTGGTCCTGAGCAGCACGAGCACCGTACGTGGATAGAACATCTCCACATCTTCTGCTTATATTTTTGGTGAGACTCCACACTTTTAATCACGGAGAGATATTTACTTTATACTTATGAGTCACTATGGCTTGTCTCCGTTGGCTATTTTATTCTGTGTCAAAAAGATTCCACACACAATAATTTATTTTGTGAGGTCGTAATTCTATGATTACTCATATGCCATGCAAGAATAAAATATTCAGACTTTTATGAATTTTATTTAGTGAAAAAGTGTTGATTTAAAGGTTGTCGCCATGCATTGGTTATAATGATCTAAAATGTTTATGTTTTTATAAATACTTCGGCATGCATGTCAGAGACATATAAATAAGGATTCTTATATGGGTTAGTTTGCTTGGGTGGGATAGTGTATCGGATGCTAATCATATGGTAAACTACTTCCAAAATTTAGCGATAAATTTATGTTGCATATCCTCGTAACTTGATTATGAAATCACGTAGTCAGAAATATAATATTTCTTAAGTTTATACTTACAAACTAGGTAAAGAAAGCTTTAAAAAGATAAAATAGCAAGACAAGAAACAGAAAGTAGCAAGACAAAAAAAAAGGAAAAAAAATACAGAAGAGGAGGAAAGAGTTTCAAGTTAATAAAGGGTTTTTTACACGATTATCATTTTTTAACTATTATTTAAAAAATAGCATCATTTATTGTTTATTCCATAAAGATCACTTTTTTTCATTATTAGCATATTATAAAAATTAAGCTCAATATTTAATAAGTTAACTGACTCACTAATCATAGGAATACTTTTTTTATCCATCTACATTCTCCCTTTCCAACATTCATCTTCTTCACTCCATTTTTGAAAATCTGATGCATGTGTAAATGCCACCTAAATTCAAGATGTATTGATTTATACGTCTTTTATACTTTATATATCAAGTATCACTTTAATTCAAAATGTATTTTTATGTATATAATTGTTGTATATTTATTTGTGAAGTGCCATCTTATTTTAAGATGTATTTTTAGTGTATATTTCAAATATATTTTATATGTCAAGTGCCATTTTAATTCAGGATGTATTTTTTATGTACATTTTTTTTGTATATTTATATGCCATATTAATTAAATTTGAGATATATTTTTTGTGTATATTTCACATGTCTAAGTGTCATCTTAATTAAAGATGTATTTTTTATGTATATTTTTTGTATATTTTATATGTTTTAATTTAATATATATTTTTTATATATACGTTTTGTATATATTAACATATATTATTATCGAAGTAAGATCTTTACGTTAAGAAAGGAAGAAAGAAGAAAGAAAAAAGAGAAAAACTTAAGAAAGATAATTAAAAAGAAAACGAATGAAATAAAATTTAGAAAATATATTGGATTCAGCAGAAAATAAAATTAAGAAGATGAAGAAAAAGAAGGAAAGCTAATAGATAAAGCGAAAAAGAGGGCATGATTTTTATACAAATAATTATTGACTTTTCATTCAAATTGCTTATGTTTAGGGATTAATAATTAATATTCCTATTTTAATGGAACTGTGTGCTACAAATATAAATATTTTCCTGCCACAACTGTAATATTGAGTTTTCTGCTAAGAATTGGTTATATTTCTTTTAAACTGTGACAGTTATGTAAAGTTTCCGTTAATAAAGCCAAGAGGAATTTTGTTTCTTTTCTTCCATTTTAATGGGCAGTTATGTAAAGTTCCCGTTAATACAACAATTTCTTTTCTTTTCTTCCAACTAGTATCCGAACCCGCGCGATGCGCGGAGAATATTAATATAATTTTTCATAAAACAATATTATTAGAAAAATACGGTATACAAAGGAGCATGCAAATGCTATTATTTTTTTAACATGTAAATGCACTGATATTCATAAATTGAAGTGATGAGGAAACACACTTATCCATTATTAAAAATAAATATTAAGAAAGAAAATGGAATATTAGATTATTGGCCATACTCAAATTCTAAAACATATGTATTAGCACAATTTGAGAAAGGCAACAGATAGCGCCTGCTTAAGATTGCTTGATGATTCTTAAGATTGCTCGATGAGATATCTGTAATCAAGGGATTTGAAATTAGACAACTACTTAATTAGTAGAAGACAATATCTTAATTAACTGCAATATAAATTAGGCAACTACTTAATTAGCAATACCATCCAATAGGTGAAATGCAATATAAATACACAGGGTACATAGGTGCACAATCACGTATTATCAATCTTTTGGTGTTGTCTCTAGCTTATATTTTACATGATGGATAAAACCGAATTCTCAGAAAAATAAAACATTCTTTTATGGAAGTTTTACATATTTATCATACGATAATTCATAACTAAAAGTTAGGGTTGCTTTTTTCTTGATGCAAACTTCAATTGACTTCGTGATAACTAATAGTTCTCTTTTACATAACATTAATGACAATAATTCAATGGTATATATTTCTCTCAATTAATTGCAGAAACCTATGTTACATAAGAGAAAGCTAAGTATTCATAAAGGATGCATTGTCAAGTTAAAGGCAGTATATAGATGACTGAAGTAGTGAAGTACTAATCTTTCAACATTAACATCGTAGAAATTTGTAAGATTTTTCTGAATATCTTCTTCTGTTTAGCTATCCTTATGGTTTTCTTTGTGCTATTTTTTTAGGAATTTAAAGTTGCTGAAGGATCAAACTCTGCACAATATTTTCAGGTAAGAGAATATTTATCAATAAATACTAAACAATATGAATTTGTGGATGGAAAAAATTAGACTCCTGCACATTCATGAAGTCCATATATCAAAACATGAAAAGACCTTTTTAAGGAACAAAAATAAAGAAGATTATAGAACCTTCAAGTATGTAAAGGCATGTAAAAAAAATGGACTATATAAGCTTGTGAGAGCGAAGGTGTCACGAAAATAAACTTGCATTTACAATCAGTATTTTATAGACTATAAGAGCACAAGTTTTATAAAGCGATGTTAATGGCACAAACGTGAAGCACATGCTTAACCCAAAATAATTGTACCACCATTATTCATGGTTTTTCTTTCAATATCATTTGACTTACTCTATATTCATGCTTCAGGTTGGTGAAAGAGTCATAAGTGCTTTTAAAGGGTATAAAGAATCTGAGAGTGCCTTGCCTCACATGGACTTACAAATCCAACGTATTCCATTGATTCCAGCGACGTCCGAGATGATATTTTTGGAATACTTGTCCCCTGTCCTTTTCAGATTATATAGTAATTCTTGGCCTATTTTTTGACTACCTTTGTTAGTTAAATTGAAGTAATCTGCTCATCAAGAGTAACGTCCCTTTTTATTTTTTGTGGCTAACGTGATTTGCCTTTGTTGTTGTTGTGATGTATAAACGCTAATCTACATAATCACATCTCAATTTATGCAGACTACTGAGGAATAGAAATGTTCTGATTCAACTTCAAGTGCACAAAGTGCTCTGCAGAGATTAATTTGAGTTGATTTAGTTTCCTTTTTATGGAAATGTTGAAATTGCGAAGCACGATGATTGGAAGCAAGAAGAAGATAGGAAGGCTCTTCAATTCTTGAAGGTATTTAGCATCTTTATTTTGGAACCTAAAGAAGCATGACATTTTTTTTGGGACAGACTAAAAAAAGAAGTGTACCACATAAATTGAGATGGAGAGAGTAATTTATGTTGTTTTCTGAAAAAGGTTCTTCTTTGGGGTAGGATTGTTGATCTTTTGCTTATTGTGAATATGCTAATTTCGAACGATAAGCATAGTCTGTGGATTACAAAAAATCTAGCCAAAGTAACATGAAATAATTTTAGTTCTTGAAAACAATATTGAGAAATCAATATCTGAGTGTTGGTTGCAAGTTCCTAACAACAGTTGCTCCCCATTATGCTTTGCCGATAGTAAAAGAAATGATCTTTTACCTGCTTTGGTATCTGATTATCTACTAAATACATAATAGAAATGTTCTGATTCTACTTGAAGTGCACAAAGTGCTCTGCAGAGATTACACATAAGGCAGATAGAAAATTTTCTGACAGCAAAGAATGAGACAAAAATGAAAGCACAACCAATAATGAAGCAGATAGCAAATCTCTGAGGCTAGCAAATCTCTGAGGCAACGGCAGCACATTCATTCGACATAAGTAATAATTAAATTCATGATTAATAAAGATAATATGAAGTTGCATAGGTAGAGTCATTTCACCAGATCACATATCAACAGCAGCACATTCATTCGACATAAGTACAAAATATATAATTGCATAGCTAAAGGCATTTCAGTAAAAGCAATCAGAGATTCTTTTTTTTCTTAACGACTCTGCGAACCTTGTTGCTAGAGAGTTGAGAATTGAAGTCATCATCTGGTCCTACTGCTGATGCCTTATTAGCGGATCTAGTCTTCTTGTCATACGTCTTCAAAGGAAATATTTTTGCATTGCAAGCATCACCATCTTCTAACACGGACGATCCACTTTCTGATATGCTTTTCTCGATGGGAGTTTGCAAAACAGACTTCAGCTGAGTTTCGGCCATAAGATCCTTCCAAAAATAAAAATATTTAATAGCAGTTGGAGAGCAATACTGTTGCTAGTTGCATAATTTTGACTCATAATTGTTAACTAAATAAATAATGCTGTAAAAGTTTAAATTTCATAAAATTTACCCCGAAAAGCTTATCTCCACTTGAGCTTTGTCCATCAAAAAATTGTGGATCCCGTTAAACAGAAAGAAAAAAGAACATTCATCCTATGAGTGCAAAATTATTTATACCTAAATTTTGTATGAGGAGGTTTGTGAGTAAAAAATGTTTACAGTGATAGTGTCTTCGAATAAACTGTGATTGTATTCCTTTAGAAGGTCATCATCATTAGTAAGCTTAAGAACTTTGTAGACTTCGACCTGTGACTCAATATTCTCTTGCTTAATAATAACCTTGAACATGAATTTTTTATAAAGAATATCGTCCAGTTCACTTAGATAAGAACAGTCAGCATCCGCAATTGAAGTCTACACCAAATTTCATAGGTTAGAAATATTATAATTGATAACTAAATTAAGTTTAGTATTATACCTCAAGTAATCTTTCCTTAAGTTCTTTTGCGGACTTCCCTATAAGCTGCATAGCTTCGTGATTCTAAAGCAACAATGAGATAAAAGCGGTTCTATCCATAACACGAACTTGAAGCCTATACCTGCAACTCAATTTTGATTAACCTTATGCATATTCTTTATAGATAGAAGATTTTAAATATATATAAATAGTAATTACCTGTGAGTAACTGAAAATTCTTCTTCATTTCATTTCTTACAAAAGTATTTATTTTCAACTTTATCAACCTTTCTACTACACTTGTTGCATGCCAAGTATGACCATCCCCGGTCAAGTTCCAAATTAACCAATTTTGCCGCAATCCAATAGCTACATTCCTATTTAACAAAAATAAAAAATTATTGTAAATGCAAAACAGAAAATATAAGGTAAATATAATTGACAAAGTAAATTAAACTCACTTGCGTGCACTGAACTAAATCCCTTATAGTTTTAAACAGTACAATTCCTTTGTCTAACTCATCTCTAACAGAGTAACTTTGCTGAGAACTTGTTTGAGTGATTCGCTCAAAGTTTGATTGACGTGCTGCAAGTAATCTGCATAAGTCAAAAATTATAATTTATAAATACTATTGTTATATTTTGTGTACATATAGAAAAGGATTATACACTTGAAAAAACTGGATTTAAAGTCAATAGATTGCGGCAACGTAGAATTTATCCATATCTTTGTCTGATACCAACAGCTACGCACTGAGTAATTACCTGTGTATCAAATGAACTATAAATATAAATTTGAAATTTAAAAATTTTTATAAACTAAAATTCAAAAATACATGTAATTTCTGGTAAACCTCGAAATTTTTGAGCTTTCATATGCTAGAAAACAACAATCAAAGGCTCATCGGTAGATTCATTCAAGTGATATTGAATTTGATCCACAAGTTCGCTCCATAAGGTTGCCAAAATCTTGTTCCTCCTATACGTTTCATGGTAAGATTAATAAACACATATATAGGTAATTTATTATAAAGTATTGTTTCTATTTTTGAATTACTTACTGATCATCTTCGAGCACAACATTAATAAAGACACTTTGGTTGTCTCCTTGCTTGTAGGTCTTAACATCTTCATAGGTCACAACCTGACCAACAACATCTATAAATATAAAAGTTAGTCACATAGTTTTACAAATACCATTAGTTCATTAAAAATGAAAAGAAGAATTACCGAGTAACTCTGTCTGATCGATATCATGTTGATTTGTTAGTTGGTCAAAAGAGCGCAAGTTAAAGATGTTCATATGAAATGAAGGATCAGTTGTTTCCTCAACAAATGTCTTTTGAGTAAATGTCAGCCTCAGGTTGTGTGCCGTAGTCCTCAACTTCAAATTATTTGGTCCGACTACAAAGTAGTTCATACGATATAAGCGAAGTTCATGTATCTTGTTCCTAAAAAACTTAACAACATACTTTCCGATTGAAGCATGTATACGATCACCCTACAAAATCAGATTCCTTATTAGTGCACAATTATGAAGCCAGCAATTTTAAGATCGTATATACTGTCATAACTGCCTAAAGTTGTCCTCAAGATTTGGTGTCAAAAACCAGAATGCTACAGTTTGTTCTATATCAATTATGAAGCCAGCATTAATAGACAGAAAGAGGAATACTTGTACTACACATATTTCATATATAAGCGTAGTTTTTGTATGTTCATCCGTTGATAGTCTAAGCAAGGCAACCAATATCTAATATTTGCCAGATTTTTATATTTTGAACAATACCTCTGTTATTTTGAACAATACATCTGTTATTATGTACAAAGATGCAACTTAACTGATTGTTTATATGTATATATTAGGATAATCACTGTCTAAAGTTATCCTCAAGATTTGAAATCAAAAATCAGAATGGCACAGTCGGTTCCATATCACTTAAAGAACTGTTTATATGGAAGTCAAAATTATTGGAGCAACTTCTTAGACATTTGAGTAATGCGGAAGAATGAATTTTCATATAGAATGCGAGTACTTTACGAAGTTTAAACCTATGAGAAAGTTGAATATGTTACCTTAGAATCCTGTAAAACTAATTCAATTGAATACGGTATTTCCGGCTTAAAGCGATCCGGCATTACCCACATTCGAACGACTCTAACTTTGAGATTCCATTGCATCGAGTTGCCTGAAATTTGTTTGATATCATGAATTTGTGTGGCCATATTTGCAAAGCAATTGTAATCAGACTGGTATACTGAGTAGATAAAATACGAAGTTGAAAAGATTTTGAAAATATACAGCGCATAAATCATGCAGTTATGTATGTGTAGATAAAATAGAGATTTTTGGTTGGAAGCCCACGTTTGGGAGCACGATCAGTCGTGGAATAGAATCAGACTGTTTTGATGCCGACTGTTTGACGATAACAGGGCATATATGATGCGCCTCTTTTTCCTTTATATTTATTATATTTTGTTTTTTTTATTTTATATCTTTTTTAGTGCAGTAGTATTTTTAGTTTACTATAAGTCCCAAAGACGGAGAGTTGTCCTAATTTTTTATATGTGTTAGAATTGTGGGTATTCCACTTGTCAGCCTAATATGGTTTTGACTTTGTTATTCTATATTGATAGATAGATATCTTGTAATATTTGAGATAACCTGCCTTTTGGTCAGATTACAAGAAGTGAAAAAAAAGAAAAAACTCGATAAAACGGGTCTTAGCACACAGGCGGTTTACCCGAACCCATAACCTTTTTCATCCCAAAACAAAATTCCTATCCAAGTAATCACCTCTTCTTTCCCCTCTTCGTCATTCCTTCCCCCTTCAATAAACCATCAGCCCAACAAAGAACAAATAATTTTCCTCTCTTTATATTATTCTTCTTCAATATTTGCAGAGTTTAATTTCACTCTCCTTCTATTGGGTATCTGAAAAAGGTTCGTACTTTAACTCAGTTTTCACTTTTCTCTTTTTCTTTTTTTGGGTTTGTCTTTCTTTTTTTATGTGAATTATTATTTGGGTTTACTTTGATTTATGAAAAGGTTGGATCTTTCTATTGAATATACGTGAAGTTTTGTGGGGTTTTTATGGTATTGGTCGTGTCTTATTTTGTTGAGGGGAAGGATTGTAACTTTATTTAGAGGAAAAATTATGTAACGGTATGTTTTAATTAAATTAAATTGAAAAAAAAAGTGTAGCATAGGACCTTTTGACTGTTGTTTATGGAAGTGCCTAGGCCCTTGTTGGAAGTAACGAAAATTGTGCAATTTGAATACCCGTAGTTGGTATTGTAGATACTTACTTTTGTTATGCTATACTAATATGAGGAGTGTTCCATGGTAGAAGATTGAGTTTGTTCTTGACATACTACTATGTGGGTGAACCCCAGGAAAGTTTTCGTACAAACTAGAGCTTTATGGATGCTAAACCTCAGTGGCGGAGCCACCTTATAGGAAAAAATACAATGTGTAGCTAGGTAAAAAAATAAATTATATGTATATATACTATGTATTGACTCCCCTTAATTTCCTAATATGTTTACTTTTATATATTTTGACACCCCTTAACGAAAATTCTGGTTCCGCCACTGCTAAACCTATTTACCTCAATATTAGTATGTCTTATAGTTGGCATTGGTATTTTTATGTTCTATATATTTTTTTATAATGGTAACAAATTTTATAAATGAGTAAAATATTTACAAGAGATTGTGTGAGCCACAATCAGACCCCAAAAGATCTGAGACTCCGTAGCCTATTCTGTTCGATTACATTTCTTCTACCCAGTCTAGTAAAGAATGTACATCCGTCCTATAGCTCTCTTTGCACCAAAAATGAAATAACAAAAAACAATTAAGTTTAATTTTCTGGTAAGAGCTAGGCCTATCTTCAAAAACTCTGGCATTCCTTCCTTCCATATGACCCACCAGATGCAAGCAGGAACTACTTTCCACCATTTCTTCTGTTTAATATTTGCCCCTCCATTGTTCCAGCTACTGTGAAGAGATGCGGTGTTATTGGGCATTGTCCAGGAGATTCCAGCCAAATTAAGATAGAAATGCCAAAGTTGAGTAGTGACTGGACAGTGTATAAAGAGATGGGAAACTGACTCCCCATCTTTGCCACATAGACTACACCTAGCATGTAGCTGAATTCCTCTCCTAATAAGATTATCCTGAGTTAGAACAGCTTCCCTTACTACTAACCATGTGAAGCATAAGACTTTTGTGGGCGCCCTGACCCTCCAAATTTGTTTCCATTGCCATCCTTGAGTAGGATTAGGAGTATTGTTGATGAAATGATAAGCAGATTTCACTGAAAAGGATCCTGATTTGTGACCCTTCTAACTAGTTTTTACCGTATTTTGAACAATTTGCTGGAAGAATGCACTATGTCAGCCCCTTTTTTTGGTTTTGTTTCCACGAGTACGTCAAGGCAGATGAAAAGTCATGGTACAGAAGCTTAAGCTGTCAACACCTGAAAATAATACTTAAGTAAATATCAATTTGAAACAGGAAGTAAAACCTTAAAACCAACAAAATCTTAGACCGAAAATTACTTACAAGCCTAATTATAGATACCGCTTGGTAAAATCCAGTGCAAGCCAAATTAGTTAATGTAGTAGACTCTATGCTCCTATAGGAGCCAATCCATTATGAGCCTCCTTTTAAGAAGGAATGCTTCGGTGGTTTCTATTTGGTTGTGCAACAGAATGCTTGTGGCATCTAATATGAGAGTCAGTTGTATTTACATTTTTATAAGATTGTCACCTAATACTTTCAGTTTAGTTTGTTATTTTAGTTTGACTTTACTGCTATTTTTGAAGATGTATGACCTTGGAATGCATAACTGTTTCCTCCAGATTAGGGGGCTAGCAGCTAAAACGCCAGATAATGTGTGGATAGTAGTGCGTCTCAATGGAATGCACATTTCTCCTTGAAGTTAACCAATTTTTTGATGAATAAAGGCTCTTGTGTGTCAGGCTTTGAAGTATTAACTGATCTGCTTCAGTGTGAAGTTTAGGTTCAATGGTGGTTGTTTCTAGATGTCTGAGTTATAAAACGTCAAGATGGACATGTTGATTGCTAATTTACCCCCCATATGCATCTTATCCTCGGATCCTTCTTGTCTACTTTCTCATAGTGCCCAAGATGAACTTTCTAATGTCTTATTAAGAGAGCCGGATGTATAGAAAAAGGAATGCGCGAGAAAATGTGGTTTGCCGTGGGCAGTTAAGACAGAGTTGACCTTCTAAATGCATTTCCTAATTTTGTGGTATTTTGTTACCTTCGGAAATATAATCTGGAAATTTGTAATGGAGAACTTTAGTTGCCTCACTGAGCTGTAACTGTACTTTTTCAGGATTAATAGTGTACCGAAAAAATATTAACTGATTTTCTGTATATGTATAAGTTTCACTACTTAGTGTTTTATTTTTTTGATGAAGTACATATCATTAAATGGCATCAAGTAGATGCAAAAGAGAGTACAAAAGAGATGATAATGCTAGCTCCATGACAATTGATCAGCTAAAGTTCAGTGAGCCTACAAAATCCAAAAAATTAATTGGACAAAGTACAGGCTTAAGATAATTCCAACTGTAAAGATTAACTAAGCAAAAAGCCTTCAAAGTGTGAGTTGGAGTTGAGATTCCATCAGAATATATGTGGTTCCTTTCGTTCCAGATACACCAAAAGTTTCACTGCTTGGTGTTATCAAACACTCCTGAAATTCAGATGATCGAATGAAGTCATTTACTGCTGATATTGGACACCACCGTCTTTTTGTTGATAGTTTCATTTTGCCAACTGAGAACACTGAGTGCGGCAATAATGGTTTTCCATTTCCGTGACAAGCAATTTCATTGTTGATACCCTCTTGCAAGTGCTATTATATTCTGTATGGATTGCATATTTAATCTATTTTTCCTTTTGGATTGCAGGATTGTAGTAGGATTCAATCTCAGGGAGACTCAGAGTTATTGCAAAAAGATGTTATCAACCGCCAGTACCACTATGAGTGCAGTTACTTTGCCAATAGGTATGTTTGTGTATCCCCTGATTGACTCTTTTAACTAAGTACCTCTGCATGTCTTTCTTTGATAAGGGATGTCATAATTAATATCCATGTAATTAGGATCACATAGTGATGCTTGATCCTGTTAAACATTAATGTATCAACTTCTCGTGGTTAGCTCATTGAGAATCCTTTTTTTTTTAACAAGGTTAATGATATTATTAACAAAGGGAAAACTCCCGTATACAAGAGGTATACCAAAAGGTAGAGAATCTACCACAAAACATGATTCTCTACAAAAGATACCCAATTATCTATACGAGTAGGGATCTCATGGGTGCACCAAAAAGCAATTAAAGACGGAAGGCTATTCCTCAAATGTGCAAAATTATTTTCAATCCCCTCAAAAGCTCTCATGTTTCTCTCTCTCCATACGATCCACATAAGAGCGAACGGAGCAACCTTCCATACCGTTTGTCTTCTTCTCCTACGTCTACTGGCCCGGCTGTGCAACATATCTTTAACGGTACCTGGAATCACCCATTGAACACCAAAGAAATTGAGGACCGCCCTCCACAGACCCGATGCTACTGTACCATGCAACAGTAGATGATCAACTTCTTCGCCGGAACATTTGCACATGTAGTAGCACCAGCTGATATGTGTAATACTTCTCTTCCTCACATCCTCAGCTGTCATAATCGATCCCCTCGCTGCCAACCATGCAAAATAAAAAACACCTTCCTAGGAGCCCCAAGAATCCAAATCGATAAATGCGGAGAATGTGTCTCCTCTCTCACCAACAAACTCTGGTAAAAAGATTTGATTGTGAATAAACCAATCACTCCCCTACGCCCATCTCCATGAGTCACTATTAAGGTGAATCTTGGTTTGCCCATAGAGTAACGCCATCAACCTTTAGAACTCCTCTATCTCCCGTATTGCAGGTTTCTTCTAAACGTGAGATCCATAGAACTTTCCCCTCATGCTCCCTACGAATCTGATTCCGTCAACTCTCTCTGATTCGAAGATCTGAATACGTTAGGGAACCGGATTAGATGTAAAATATCTGATTAGCATTATTGTGTAAGTGCTGTAGGAATTAAGGCAGATGGGCACATTAAGTAATGATCCTCTTGTAATATATCAGTTGCTGTTTTGCATATACTACTAGACTGTTTTAGCTTAGCTTTCTCTTCTCTCTCTATGAAAACATCAATTTGCACTCACCCGCTCGCAGTCAAATATATAATACTTTCATATACAGCAGATCGGTAGAAGTGAAAATTTTGGTTTATGATCTATCATCTAGCATTTTGAATTTTGTGCTGTTTAACACCACGGAAGTCTGAGATGCATCCTTTTCCCCAAGTCAAAGCTTTTGTCTTTGTTTTAATTGTCAAAAGAAAAAAATAAAAAGTAAAACAAATCTCGTCTTTGATTTTTTAGTTAATTTAATGTGATGGTATTTTTGAAGTGCTAATTTAATATTTGCGTTTAAGGTTTGACAAAGATGTGATCAAAACATTTGATAGTTTAAAATCCAATGCTAGCAAAGTACTTTTGAAGATTTGCTGCTCGTCCTGTTGCTTGTTCTATCTTAATTGTTAATAATTGGATATCATTGTCACAGTGAGAGCAGGGGATAAGCAATTCAAGCCAATAGTATCTGTTCCTGCTGGCCTCCAGCCGCTTTGCATGCAGTCTCAACTCATTAACAGCAGAAGACGCTTGATGAGTCGTGTCCAAGAAAAGCGTGCTTCAATAATATGTTCTGCTGCTTTGGTAACAGTCTCTTTAGTACTTGTGTTTGTGTAATTGCTAGGAGTGCCTGCTTAGCTAATTACACGCCTATAGTGATTCTAGTGGTTCAGTAATTTCTTATTAATTCTGTGTGATTTTTGCTGCGAGAAGCTTCAGAGCTTCAGAATGCTACAGCAAGTAGCTGTTTATGGCACATAGTAATCACATTGGCTTCTGTCTCCATATGTGCAGTTCAGTATGCGAAGCAGGATTCTGCAGTTAGTATATTGAAAATCAACTGTATTTACTACAAATATATTAGCCTCTCTATTTGCCACTTATTGTTTATTGATATGGATGGTTAACATGTGAAGATATATGTTTGTTTATTACTTGAAAGTGGTTATAACGCATTATGGGCAAGAAAATCCGAAAGAGGATTTGATTACTTTAATATAGTTCAGTATTCGATTTTCCGTTCAGTTAGTATGTATGTTTATTACTGCAGTTAGTATGTTTGTATATTAGTTAGTACTGCTGCGCCTACTATTACTTGCATTCAGTATTTGATTTATTTTGCTGCATCATTGAATCTATAGTGCTACTAGCATCTCTGTTCAACACTTGTTTCTTGCATCAACGCAGAATGCCAGATGTGCTGAAGGCCAGACGCAGACGGTTACACGGGAACAATCAACCATTACAGTTGCACCAGTTCAAGGTAATTTGTTGATGTTCTTTATAGCAACTGGTGGAACAAATGGATGGAAATAACAATATGTATTTCGCATTTTAGTTATTTTGACTGTTATACTTATGGTTAGTAGTGTCTGCATTCTGTCCTGCTGCTGAAAAAAGATCACAACACCAATTTTGGCCTTTACTTAACCAATGGTTTCCCGGAAGTTTATCAACAAAAGATTAGCAGGCATGCTTATGTTTTATAAATATCCAGTACAAAGTATCATATGGGCGCTAATATATCTGGACTGGATACAGGTAAGGAAAAATCTCCTGCACTGGATGATGGTGGGTCTGGGTTTCCCCCTCGTGATGATGATGGCGGCGGAGGTGGAGGTGGGGGTGGTGGAGGCAATTGGAAAGGTGGGTTCTTCTTTTTCGGTTTTCTTGCTTTCTTAGGCTTCTTGAAGGACCAGGAGGATGAAGGACCCTACCGGGATCAACGGAGAAGATGAAGAAAACCAGAATATTGATACATAGAAATCAAAATATTGGATTTGTAACTGGTCCTCCCTCATTATTCTCCAATCATGGCTTCGAGCAACCTGTAGTGGGACAATTATGTATTTGAGTGTAGCATTATGTTTCAGAGAAAATACAATGCATTTAGAAATAATATGCTTTTTTTCAACACTTACTATATCCCAGGATGGTTAGATAAGTTGCTCTCTTAGTCTTAATTTGTTCAAGTGGTATGATATCATACTTTTCATTCTTTTTTTGTTCTTTTTCTTTGGGGTAGGGAGCTGGGTGGGGGAAGGAAAGAATGTCGTGAATGTGATCTAATTGCACAGGGATCTAAGCGTTGGTTATGTAAGATCCTATGGTAAGCATAGTTATGAACCAGTAAGAGTAGTTATGAATCCTGTAGACCTATCGTCTTTTTTTTTTCCAAATGATTTATGAGGTCACGTCTCCTATGAAAGAAAATATTTATGAACAATTTAGAGCATGTTTGGAAAGCCACCATGTAATTGGAGGTAATTATGCAGTTTGGTTTGTCTAATCAAGTAATTATTTGGTCAGGGGTTGTTTGCGTACAATAGAAGAGGATGAAAATAAATATTGCTAAAGAGGGTTGTTCGATGATGAAGAATTCAAGTGTCTAATGAAATTTTATGGCAAGTTTAAGGGGCTGCTTATGTATTTGGCATTTTTTTAAAAATTGAATTTACTCCAATTTATTTTTGTAGGGAATATGAATATAATCGTTTTTGTTAAAAAAAAAAATTCTTTTATTAAAATATGAGTTAGACAAGAGTGAGTTACTCTAGTGGTGAGCACTCTCCACTTTCAATCAAGAGGTTGTGAGTCCGAGTCACCCCAAGAGAAAGGTGGTGAGTTCTTGGAGGGAGGGAGCCGAAGGTCTATCGGAAACAACCTCTCTACCCCAGGGTATGGGTACGATTTGCGTACACACTACCCTTCTCAGATCCTACTAGTGGGATTATACTAGGTTGTTGTTGTTGTTGTTGTTATTATTATTAAAATATGAGTTAGTTAATCCCATGTAGAAATTAGATTAAACTTCGTACCGGAAATTCGAATTAGCTGCCATGGATTTAATTCATGCTAGTAGTCGTACCCGCGCGATACACGGTCAATATTAAAAAATATAAATTAAATTAAATTATGATCGGGCTTGTTTGAACATATTAGATCGTATTGCTTTAATAAATTTTAATTGCAGACTTATTTGTCAATATGATATACCCAATAATAAAATCTTTATTAAATGAAAGGGACTAATATAGTCATTGAATAACTTTCTTGTTCTATATTTTTCTTTATTCTATTATCCAATGTTTAGTATTTTTGCATTGTTAATAGAAATTCTTATTAGCATATTACTCTGTTTAATATTTTTGTCTGCTCGCTTTCTTTTTTATAATATAAGAGAATTATAATTTATTAATAACTATAAAAGAATTATAATTAAGAAAAATTAAAATTACTCTCCAATTTGAATGGACAACTTTTTTTTAATTATCATTTTTTATTATAAAATATTTTAATTTAAATTCAAAAATAATAATCAACAATTAATTATTAACTACTTATGTCACTTGGCTTTTTTCGAGGCTGCCACTTGGCTTAAGGAGAGAGAGCTTTTTCCTCTCCTTTTAACAATATATAGAATAGATATAGATATGGATATATAGATATAGATATATAGATATAGATAATAGAAGATATATATTTTTTTATTTTATTATTTTATTCTATTATTCTTAGTAATATTTTCTAAATAAATAAACTTTTTATTTTTTTTTTTAAAAAATCTATAATAAAAACAAAGAAATTTTGAATTGGAAGTTTTTTATTTTTTATAATTTTAGTTTTTTATTTTAAAATAATTTAAAAACTTCAACTTGAAATTACTCTCCGATTTGAATGGACGTTATTTTTAATTATTATTTTTTCATTATAAAATATTTTATTTATTATTTTGTAGATATTTAAATTCAAAATATTTAACCAATAACTAATTATTAATTAAATAACTAATTATTAACTACTTATGCCACATGGCTTTTTTTTAGGCTGTCACTTGGCTTAAGGAGAAGGATATTTCCTCTCCGGGGCTTTTTTCTCTCCTTTTAATAATATATAGATATAGATAATATATAGATTTAAATGAATATTGCTAACGAGGGTTGTTCGATGATGAAGAATTGAAGTGCTTAAATGAAATTTTATGGCAAGTTTAAGGGGCTGCTTATGTATTTGGCATTTATTTTTTAAATTTAACTTACTCCAATTTATTTTTGTAGAAAATATGAATATAATCGTTTTTGTTAAAAAAAATTTCCTTTATTAAAATATGACTTAGTTAATCCCATGTAGAAATTAGATTAAACTTTGTACCTGAAATTCGAATTAGCTGCCGTGGATTTTATTCATATGAGTTGGTAAAATATTTAAAGTCATTGTTGGAATTTTATTAATTAAGTAAACTTAGAATATTATTTCTTGGAAAATACAGATTCTTTTTTACTATATTAATTACGATTCATAAATATTTAACATACTTTTTCATTTTTTTTATGTATTTAAATACCTACTAATAAAAAATATTTAGTATTTCTTATATACACATATATTTATTATACATTAAAATTTATTTACATGTTCATTTGAAAAAATGTTATTTAACTTTTAAAATTAATATTTATTTAAAATTTAAAAATATAAAATTTTGTAATTGCACTTTTGCAATCAAATATGAGGTATGCAGTTACATTATAATTACATTATGACAAATAAACAAGTCTTTGTAATTAGTGCTAGTAATTACACCAAATCACAAGGTATCCTTCCAAAGAGACTCTTATAGAAAAACAAATTCCCAAATAACAAACGTGTTTTATGGTATATAGAGTTGAGAAAATTGAGCTTCATTTAAATATTGGGGGTTTAGGATGTGTTTGGTATGAATGAAAATATTTTTTAATTTTTCCATGTTTGGTTGACTTAAATGTTTTGGAAAATATTTTCCTCATAAGCTTATTTTCCTCTAATAGGAGGAAAATATTTTCCAAAACTCTTTTTCAACCTTCTCCACCCTATTCTCCATCCCCAATAACCCCCAAACCACCCCTACTTGCCCCCACCACACCCAACCACCCCATACCCCAACCTCGCCCACCACCCATTCTAAATAGAATTATTATTAAGAGTATTTTCTTTTCATGTTGTAGATAGAGTACTTTTTTATTTATTATTATTTCAACCAAATGAGAATATTCTTTTCATGATGTAATAAAAGTATTTTCTTTCATTTCAATAAAATGAGTATTTTCTTTTTCATGATGTAGAAAAAGTATTTTCTTTCATTTCAACAAAACAAGTACTTTCTTTTCATGATGTAGAATTTTTTTTTTCATTTCAACAAACTAAGTATTATATTTTTCTGAAATAGAAAAAGTATTTTTTTTCAACAAAATGAGTACTTTCTTTTCATAATGTAAAAAGTATTTTCTTTCATTTCAACAAAAAAGTACTTTCTTTTCATGATATTAGAAAAAATATTTTCTTTCATTTCAACAAAACAAGTACTTTATTTTCAAGACGTAGAAAAATATTTTCTTTCATTTCAACAAACTAAGTATTTTCTTTTTCTGAAATAGAAAAAGTATTTTTTTTCAACAAAATGAGTACTTTCTTTTCATGATGTAGAAACGTATTTTCTTTTATTTCAACAAAACGAGTACTTTTTTTTCATGATACAAAAAAAGTATTTTCTTTCATTTCAACAAACTAAGTATTTTCTTTTCCTGATGTAGAAAAAAATATTTTCTTTCATTTCAACAAACTAAGTATTTTCTTTTCCTGATGTAGAAAAAAATATTTTCTTTCATTTTAACAAAACAAGTACTTTCTTTTCATGATGTAAAAAAGTATTTTCTTTCATTTCAACAAACTGAGTATTTTCTTTTCATTATGGAGAAAAAGTATTTTTTTTTCATTCAACAAAATGAGTAATTTCTTTTCATTTTATAGAAGGATATTTTCTTTTTCAATAAATTAAAGTTTTTCCTTTTTAGTTATCAATCTCAAATTTCAATGTTGTTCTTCTGTGAAAAAGTAAAGTAGCACATTAATTCCTTTAGGTTTGTGTGAATTTTGAAAAGAATACTTAAATTCTTGAAAAGCATAGAGTCTGGGGGGGGGGGGGGAGTATAGG
>AWOL01S0007834.1:38921-51235 GCA_000715115.1 Nicotiana otophora
GGGGGGGGGGGTGGAGTATAGGAAAATGGGTATTTTGGGAAAGGTGGGTTGAGGAGATGTGATGACCCAAAATGTCATCTTTAAATTCAATAATTAATTTTGTGTTCTAAGACCTAAAAAAGCACTATTTATCATTCCTCGACTTGCGTTCGCAGTCCGTAAAAATGTTTTTCAGAAAGATTTTATGTGAAAAAAATGGATTAAAATGTGAGTTAGAGTTTTAAAACTCAACTGAGTTGACTTTGGTCAATATTTTCAGCAAACGGACTCGGATCAGTATTTTGACAGTTCCAGTAGGTCCGTAATGTGATTTGGGACTTGGGCGTATGCCCAGAATCAAGTTCTGAGGTCCCTAATTCGAGATGTGAAATTTTGTTGGAAAATTAAAAGCTTAAGTCAAATAGTGATCGGATGTCGAATTATGTGCAAACGATCCCGGAATAGAATTTTGATGATTCCAACAGCTCTGTATGGTGATTTGGGACTTAGGAGCGTGATCGGAATTTTATTTGGAAGTCCGTAGTGAAATTAGGTTTGAAATGGCTAAAACAAGAATTTAAGTTTGGATATTTGACCGAGGAGTTGACTTTTTAATATCGGATTCGGAAACCAGTTCCGAAAATTTTCATAGCTCTGTTATGTCATTTATGACTTGTGTGCAAAATTTTAGGTCAATCGGACTTGATTTGATAGGTTTCGACATCGAATGTAGAAGTAGGAAATTCTAAGTTTTATTAAGCTTGAATTGGAGCATGATTCGTGATTTTAGCGTCGTTTTATGTGATTTGAGGTTTCAAATAAATTTGTATGATATTTTCGGGCTTGTTAGTCTATTTGGTTGAGGTCCCGAGGGTCTCGGGTGAGTTTCGGATGGTTAACGGATCAAAAATTGAACTTAAAAAGTTGCTGCAATTTGTTTTCTTCTGCTGGATATTTTGGGATGTGATCGAGCCCAAGATCGAGCCCAGATATCGAGCCCAAGGTCGACGGCCAGGGTCGAAGCCAGAGACGAGGCTCAGGATCGATGCCATGATCGAGACCATGATTGAAGGCCCAGGCTCGATGCCATGATCGAAGGCTCAGGCTCGATGCCATGATCGAAGGACCAGGCTCGATGCCATGATCGAAGGACCAGGCTCGATGCCATAATCGAGGCCATGGTCGAGGTCCACGCACGAGCCTGTGATCGAAGCCACGATCGAGGCCTAGGCTCGAGGGCCATGATCGAAGCCACGATCGAGGCCCAGTTCCGAAGGCTGCCTAGGCAGATTTATAAAAGAGGACATTCGTCACATTCACCATTTTTAACAAACTGGAGCTTGAGCAGAGGCGATTTTTGATAGATTTTCAAGGAAAGACATTGGGGTAAGTGATTCTAACTCGCATTTGGTCTATATACACAAATATATCATTACTTTCACCATTTAATTAGTGTTTTGAGATTGAAATTTGGAAAAAATTTGAAATCTCATAGAAACGAATTTTCGAGATTTCGGTATTGATTCAGAGTCGGATTTGAGTGAAATTGGTATGGTTGGACTCGTAATTGAATGTGTTTTCGGATTTTATGAGTTTTGCCGGATTTCGAGATATGGGCCCCACGGACGATTTTGGAGCTAATTTCGGATTTTATTGAAAAATATAGTATTTTCTTATGAAATTGATTCCTATAGTTTTTGTTGACTGTATTGAATTAATTATGTCTAGATTCGAGTCGATCGGAGTCGGAAAATCGAGGAAAGAGCATACTACTTGGTTAAATTGGAGCAAGTCGAGGTAAGTGACTTGTCTAACCTTGTGTGGGAGAAATCTCCCCTAGGATTGGTATTGAAGTGATAAATTGTAATGTGTTGAAAGTCATATACACGGGCTAAATGTGAAAGATTATATTTTTAAATTGTGTAGATCACTATTGCGCATTCATTAAACTATTTTATTTTGATATATTCTTCATCATTGATTAAATGTTTATATTTTAAAGTTGCTTGACCTTTTCCTCCTAATTGTTTTACCTATTTAGTTGAAACTTGGTTTCTTTTATTCTGTGCATTATTTGAAATTGATTTTCTTTAAATTAAATATTATTAATATAAAGTATTTGATATTTTTTAATTTGGTATTGAAGCAACGTATTAAAGATTTTGAAATATTATTTTGCTGAATTATTTATTCCTGAATATTTTTCTAAGATTTTCGTACTCATTGTGATGGAGCCGTGAGCTCTTTATTGTGAAAAACTATTATTGATAATTTATGTTGGTATGAGCCGTGAGCTCTTTATTGTGAAAAAATATTATTGTTGAAGTATTTTGGCAAGTTAAATTATTTGAGCACTTGAGGTGCAAATTGTGATATATTATGATGTTGATACGCATGCGGTGGTATAAGGTCTGGGTATTAAAATACATGCGGTGAGATAAAGGTGGCTTGATACGTGTGGCTAGTAGGGGGAACTATTAGAAGTCATGCGGTGTGATAAGGATGGCTAAAACGCGGGATGCTATTTCGGAAAAAATATTTNGGTGCAAATTGTGATATATTATGATGTTGATACGCATGCGGTGGTATAAGGTCTGGGTATTAAAATACATGCGGTGAGATAAAGGTGGCTTGATACGTGTGGCTAGTAGGGGGAACTATTAGAAGTCATGCGGTGTGATAAGGATGGCTAAAACGCGGGATGCTATTTCGAAAAAAATATTTTCTTTAAAATAAATTGTGAAGGCTCCCGCGGTGAGATAAGGAAATGAAATATTGTAAATTTATTTATGATTTGGGACTATGAGGCGGTACCTCGAGAATGCCCTTGTTGATATTGATTTATGGCTGCAGTTTCCTTTGATTATTTGTTGTGATTTTCTTAAAGTTGAAAGGAATTCTGTTTTGATTCCACGAGATATTATTTGCCATTATTTTGTGAAATTAAATGGTGACATTCTACTTGATTTATTTCCATTGTCATTTTATTTTATTATATTATTAAATATTTTACCATGTAATTATTATTTTTTCAGTAGGGCCTGACCTGACCTCGTCACCACTCTACCAAGGTTAGGCTTGACACTTACTGGGTACCGCTGTGGTGTACTCATACTACGCTTCTGCACATCTACCGAGGTATATCTGCCAGCGTCCGCAGACTTCGGAGTCCCCTTCTATCATTATTATGTTGCTTCCTTATTTTCTTTAGACCTTGATATATATAGAGACATTGAGGATAAAATTCTTAGAAGCTTATGACTTACTTCTACTAGGTTTTGGGAGTTGCAATTATTTAAAATTTCAGATTTTTATTTTTATTCCGCATTGATAGGCTTACCTAGTCTTAGAGACTAGGTGCCATCACAACATCCTACAGAGGGAATTTGGGGTCATGACAAGTTGATATCAGAGCTCTAGATTCATAGGTATTATGAGTCACAAGCAGGTTTAATAGAGTCTTGCGGATCGGTACGGAGACGTCTGTACTTATCTTCGGGAGACTATGGAACTGTTAGAAAAATATTCACTTCTTTGATTCCTTATCGTGCACACTGTTGACTTCAAAGTTCTAAACCATTATCTTCCTATTCTCTCATAGATGGTGAGGACACGCACAACTGGATCCGATGATCAGACACCCGTGCCCTCCTGTTGGAGCCGCAAGAGGCGGGGGTCGGGGCAGAGGCCGAGCCAGAGGTCGAGGAAGACCACGTGGTACAACCAGAAAACATGTACGAGCTGCTGCAGTAGAGCCACCAGTAGCTCCAGTTGGAGAGCGGGCACCTGAGATGCCTGTTACTACTCCTGCACTTCAGGAGACTCTTGCCCAGTTTTTGAGCATGTTTGGCACTTTAGCTCACGCAGGATTGATTAAACTTGCTCCTGCCACATCTCAGGCCGGGAGAGGAGCACAGACTCCCGCCGCCCTTACTCTAGAACCACGGGCCTAAGTTGAACATGCCCCGGAGGTTATACCAGTGCAACCAGTTGTCCCAGTTTAGCTTGAGATTAGGACAACAAATTCAGAAGGAGAGCAGCTCAGGCTTGAGAGGTACAAGAAGTATCACCCTCCCACTTTCAACGGCTTATCTTCAGAGGATGCTCAGGGTTTTCTGGAGGAATATCACCGTATCCTTAGTACTATGAGTATTGTGGATTCCAGTGGGGTTTCTTTCACGGCATTCCAGTTTAGAGGAGCAGCCTACCGGTGGTGGCGAGCATATGAGTTGGATAGTCCCGCTGAGGCATCTTCACTCACTTGGACTCAATTTTCTGATATCTTCTTAAGGGAGTATGTTCCTCAGAGTCTTAGAGATGCATGGCGCATAGAGTTTGAGCAGCTGCACCAGGGTTCTATGACCGTGTCAGAGTATGCGATTCGATTCAGTGATTTGGCGAGGCATGCACCAGTTTTGGTTGCTACTGTTCGAGAGCGGGTTCACAGATTTATTGAGGGTCTCCACCCTAATATCAGATACAGTATGGCCCGAGATCTAGAGATGGACATCACATACCAACAGGTGGTGTCAATTGCTAGGAGATTGGAAGGTATGCGGATCCGGGAGAGGGAAGAGAGGGAAGCCAAGATACCCCGAGATTCTGGAACATATTATAATTCTCGTGCCCCAGTTACAGCCCGTCATGGCAGAGGTTATGTCAGTCTTCCTATTCATTCAACAATTCCAGCTTCTAGTGGTATTCCGCTTACTCCCAGACCTCAGGTTCCATAGTATGCACCGCTAGTGTCTACTGTACCTTATGTACGGGGTGCTTTCAGCGGGCAGTCTAGTCGATCAAGCCCGAGCCAATCCCAGCAACCACGTCTCCGAGAGCTTGTTTTAAGTGTGGTGACACTCGTCATATTATGAGAGATTGCCCCAGATTTAGGAGGGGTGTACCTCCACAAATTTCTCAGGCCCTACCTATTCCACAGGGCCCTCAGGCTTCTCAGGCCATGATTACTGCACCAGTTGCCACTCCACCTGCACAGCCAGCTAGAGGTGGAGGTCGGGCAGGTAGAGGTCGCCCTAGAGGGGGAGGTCATGCCGGATTTTATGCCCTTCCTACTAGGACAGAGGTCGTTGCATCCGATTCTGTTATCACAAGTATTATTCCTATCTGTCATAGAGATGCATCAGTCTTATTTTATCCAGGCTCCACTTATTCTTATGTGTCATCTTATTTTGCCCCATATTTGGGCATATCACGTAATTCCTTGAGTTCTTCCGTTTATGTATCTACACCCGTGGGTGAATCTATTATTGTGGACCGTGTGTATCAGTAGTATTTAGTTGTTATCAGTGGTTTTGAGACCAGAGCTGATTTATTATTACTCAGTATTGTGGATTTCGATATTATTTTGGGCATTGATCGGTTGTCGCCCTATCACATTATTATTGATTGTTACGCCAAGATGATGACGTTGGCTATGCTAGGTCTACCACGACTAGAGTGGAGAGGTACCTCGGATCATGTTCCTAGCATGGTTGTTTCATTTCTTAAAGCTTAACGAATGGTTGTGAAGGGGTGTGATATGTATCTGGCCTATGTGAGAGATGTTAGTGTTGATACTCCTACCGTAGAGTCAGTTCCTGTAGTAAGAGATTTTCCTAAAGTATTTCTAGCGGATCTTCCGGGTATGCCATCCTACATGGATATTGACTTTGGCATTAATTTGTTATCGGACACTCAGCCCATTTCTATTATACCATATCACATGGCCCCAGCAGAGTTGAAAGAATTAAAAGAATAGTTACAAGAATTTTCTTGATAAGGGCTTCATTTGGCCCAGTGTGTCGCCTTGGGGTGCTCCTATCTTATTTGTAAAGAAGAAGAATGGTTATATGCAGATGTGTATTGATTACCGCCAGCTGAACAAGGTTACAGTTAAGAACATATATCAATTACCACGTATTTATGACCTATTTGATCAGCTTCAGGGTGCCAGAGTGTTCTCTAAGATCGACTTGCGTTCAGGCTATCATCAGTTCAAGATTCGGGAGCCAGATATCCCGAAGACTAGTTTCAGGACTCGTTACGGTCATTACGAGTTCCTTGTGATGTCATTTTGGCCGACCAATGCCCCAAAAACATTTATGCACTTAATGAATAATGTATTTCAACTCTATCTTTATTTTTTCATCATTGTATTTATTGATGACATTCTAGTATATTTCCGGAGTCGGGAAGATCATGAACTACACCTGAGGATTGTGCTTCAGACTTTGAGAGAAAAGAAGTTATATGCAAAAATTTTAAAGTGTGAATTCTGGCTTGATTCGGTGGGATTTTTGGGCCATATAGTTTCGTGCGAGGGGATTAATGTAGATCCGAAGAATATTGAAGCAGTGCAGAGTTGGTCCAGACCGTCCTCGGTTACGGAAATCTAGAGTTTCCTTGGTTTGGTAGGGTATTATCGCCGATTTGTAAAGGGTTTCTCTTCTATTACTGCATCTATGACCAAATTGACCCAGAAGGGTGCTCCGTTCAGGTGGACCGAGGAATGTGAGGAGAGCTTCCAAAAGCTCAAGACAGCTTTGACTACAACCCCGATATTGGTGTTACCTATATGTTCAGGGTCTTATACTGTGTATTGTGACGCATCTCGTATTAGTCACGGCACAATATTGATGCAAGACGGTAGGGTGATTGCCTACGCGTCTAGACAGTTAAAGGTACATGAGAAGAATTATCCGGTCCATGACCTTGAGTTAGTAGCTATTGTTCACGCCTTGAAGATTTGGCGGCATTATTTGTACGGTGTCCGTTGTGAGATCTTCACCGATCACCGGAGTCTGCAACATCTGTTTAAACAGAAGGATCTTAATTTGCGGCAGAGGAGATGGTTGGAGTTGCTTAAGGATTATGATATCACCATTCTCTATCATCCTGGTAAGGCCAATGTAGTGGCCGATGCCTTGAGTCGTAAGGCGGAGAGTTTGGGCAACTTAGCATATTTATCGGTAGCAGAGAGGCCTTTAGCCTTGGGTGTTCAGGCCTTGGCCAACCAGTTTGTTAGACTGGATATTTCCGAGCCGAGCTGAGTTTTGGCTTGTGTGATTTCTCAGCATTCTCTTTATGATCATATCAGGGAACATCAGTATGATAACCCCCATCTGCATGTCCTTAAGGATATAGTTCAGCACGGTGATGCCAAGGAAGTCACTATTGGAGATGACAATGTATTACAGATGCAGGGAAGGCTATGTGTGCCTAATGTAGATGGTTTGTGTGAGTTGATTCTCCAGGAGGCTCACAGTTCGCGGTACTCCATTCATCCGGGTGCTGCAAAGATGTATCAGGACTTGAGACAACACTATTGGTGGAGGCGGATGAAGAAAGACATAGTGAGGTATGTAGCTTGGTGTCTAAATTGTCAACAGGTAAAATATGAGCGTCAACGACCGGGTGGATTGCTTCAAAAGTTAGAGATTCCAGAATGGAAATGGTAGAGGATCACTATGGATTTTGGTTGTTGGGCTTCCACGGACTCAGTGGAAGTTTGATGCAGTTTGGGTGATTGTGGATAGGTTGACCAAGTCAGCTCATTTCATTCCTGTGATGTCTACCTATTCTTCCGAGCAGTTGGCTCAAGTCTATATTCGCGAGATTGTCAGACTTCATGGCGTACCGGTATCTATCATCTCTGACCGGGGTACACAGTTTACCTCACGATTTTGGAGGGCTGTACAGCGAGAGTTGGGTACTCGTGTGGAGTTGAGTACAACATTTCACCCTCAGACAGATGGGTAGTCCGAACGCACTATTCAGATACTGGAGGATATGCTTCGTGCATGTGTGATAGATTTTTGGGGTGCTTGGGACCAGTTCTTACCACTTGATGAGTTTTCTTACAACAACAGTTACCAGTCGAGCATTCAGATGGCTCCGTATGAGGCCTTGTATGGTAGGTGGTGCCGGTCTCCAGTGGGTTGGTTCGAGCCGGGGCGAGGCTAGGCTATTGGGTATAGACTTGGTTCAGGATGCCCTGGAAAAGGTTAAATTGATTCAGGATCGACTTCATACAACCCAATCTAGACATAAGAGTTATGCGGATCGGAAGGTTCGTGATGTTGTATTCATGGTTGGTGAGTGAGTCCTGCTCCGGGTTTCGCCTATGAAGGGGGTGATGAGGTTCAGAAATAAGGGCAAGTTGAGCCCTAGGTATATTGGACCTTTTGAGATTCTTGAGAGAGTTGGAGATGTGGCTTACAGGCTTGCACTACCACCTAGTCTCTCTGCAGTTCATCCAGTATTCCATGTTTCTATGCTTCGGAAATATCACGGCGATTCGTCTCATGTGTTAGACTTCAGTTCGGTTCAGTTGAACAAGGATCTATCTTATGCTGATGAACCAGTGACTATTTTAGATAGGCAGGTTCGAAAGATGAGGTCAAAGAATATTGCTTCCGTGAAGGTTCAGTGGAGGGGCCATCCGGTTGAGGAGGCGACTTGGGAGATCGAGCATGATATGCGCATCTGTTATCCACACTTATTCACCAGCTCAGGTACTTTTTCTAACTTCGTTCGAGGACGAACGTTTGCTTTAGAGGTGAAGAATATGATGACCCAAAATGTCATCTTTAACTCCATGCGCAGTTCGTAAAATTGTTTTCCAGAAAGATTTTATGTGGAAAAAAATGGATTAAAATGTGAATTATAACTTTAAAACTCAACTGAGTTGACTTTGGTCAATATTTTAAGAAAATGGACTCGGATCAGTATTTTGACAGTTTCGGTAGGTCCGTATCGTGATTTGGGACTGGGTGTATGCCCGAAATCAAATTCCGAGGTCCCTAGTCCGAGATATGGAATTTTGATGGAGAATTAAAAGCTTAAGTCAAATAGTGACCGGATATCGAATTATGTGCAAATGACCTCGGAATAGAATTTTGATGATTCCAACTGCTCCGTTTGGTAACTTTGGACTTAGGAGCATGATCGAAATTTTATTTGAAAGTCCGTAGTAAAATTATGCTTGAAATAGCTAAAACAGGAATTTAAGTTTGGAAGTTTGACCGGGGAGTTGACTTTTTGATATCGGAGTCGGAATCTAGTTCCGAAAATTTTCATAGCTCCGTTATGTAATTTATGACTTGTGTGCAAAATATTAGGTCAATCGGACTTGATTTGATGGTTTTCGACATCGAATATAGAAGTTGGAAATTCTAAGTTTCATCAAGCCTGAATTGGAGCATGATTCGTGATTTGAGCGTCGTTTTATGTGATTTGAGGTTTCAAATAAGTTCATATGATGTTTTCGAACTTGTTAGTATATTTGGTTGAGGTCCCAAGGGCCTCAGGTGAGTTTCGGATGGTTAACGGATCAAAAATTGGACTTAAAAAGCTGCTGTAATTTTTTCTCTTCTGCTGGATATTTTGGGTTGTGATCGAGCCCAAGATCGAGCCCAGATATCGAACCCAGGGTCGACGGCCAGGGTCAAAGCCAGAGACGAGGCTCAGGATCGATGCCATGATCGATGCCATGACCGAAGGCCCAGGCTCGATGCCATGATCGAAGGCCTAGGCTTGATGCCAGGATCGAGGTCATGATTGAAGGACCAGGCTCGATACCATAATCGAGGTCCAGTCTCAAGCCTGTGATCGAGGCCTAGGTTCGAGGGCCATGATCGAAGCCACGATCGAGGCCCAGTTCTGAAGGCTGCCTCGGCAGATTTATAAAAGAGGGCATTCATCCCATTCGCCATTTTTAACAAACTGGAGTTTGAGTAGAGGCGATTTTTGATAGATTTTCAAGGAAAGACATTGGGGTAAGTGATTCTAACTCAGATTTGGTCTATATACACAAATATATCATTGTTTTCACCATTTAATTAGTATTTTGAGATTGAAATTTGGGAAAATTTTGAAATCTCATTGAAACGAATTTTCGAGATTTCGGTATCGATTCAGAGTCGGATTTGAGTGAAACTGGTATGGTTGGACTAGTAATTGATACGGTTGTCGTATTTTGTGAGTTTCGCTGGATTCTGATATGTGGGTCCCATAAGCGATTTTTGAGCTAATTTTAGATTTTATTAAAAAATATAGTATTTTCTTATGAAATTGATTCTTATAATTTTTGTTAACTGTATCGAATTAATTATGACTAGATTCGAGTCGATCGAAATCAGAAAATCGAGGAAAAAGTATACCACTTGGTTAAATTGGAGCAAGTCGGGGTAAGTGACTTGTCTAACCTTGTGTGGGGGAAATCTCCCCTAAGATTGGTATTGAAGTGATAAATTGTAATGTATTGAAAGCCGTGTACACGAAGTGACGAGTGTGTACACGGGCTAAATGTGAAAGATTATATTTTTAAATTGTGTAGATCACTGTTGCGCATTAATTAAACTATTTTATTCTGATATATTCTTCATCATTGATTTAATGTTTATATTTTAAAGTTGGTTGATCTTTTCCTGTTAATTGTTTTACCTGTTTAGTTGAAACTTGGTTTCTTTTATTCTGTGCATTATTTGAAATTGATTTTCTTTAAATTAAATATTATTAATATGAAATATTTGACATTTTTAAATTTGGTATTGAAGCAACGTATTAAAGATTTTGAAATATTATTTTGCTGATTTATTTATTCCTGAATAATTTTGTAAGATTTTCGTACTCATTGTAATAGAGCCGTGAGCTCTTTATTGTGGAAAAATATTATTGATGATTTATGTTTGCATGAGCCGTGGGCTCTTTATTGTGAAAAATATTATTGTTGAAGTATTTTGGCAAGTTAAATTATTTGAGCACTTGAGGTGCAAATTATGATATATTGTGATGTTGATACGCATGCGGTGGTATAAGGTCTGGGTATTGAAACGCATGCGGTGAGATAAGGATGGCTTGATACGCGTGGCTAGTAGGGGGAACTACTAGAAGTCATGTAGTGTGATAAGGATGGCTAAAACGCGGGATGCTATTTCGAAAAAAATATTTTTTTTAAAATAAATTATGAAGGCTCCCGCAGTGAGATAAAGAAATGAGATATTGTGAATTTATTTATGATTTTGGACTACGAGGCGGTACCTCGGGAGTATTCTTGTTGATATTGATTTATGGCCGCAGTTGCCTTTGATTATTTGTTGTGATTTTCTTAAAGTTGAAAGGAATTCTGTTTTGATTCCACGAGATATTATTTGCCATTATTTTGTGAAATTAAATGGTTACATGCTATTTGATTCATTTCCATTGTCATTTTATTTTATTATATTGTTAAACATTTTACCATGAAATTATTATTTTCCAATAGGGCATGACTTGACCTCGTCACTACTCTACCGATGTTAGGCTTGACACTTACTGGGTACCGCTGTTGTGTACTCATACTACGCTTATGCACATCTTTTTGTGGAGATCCAGGTACTCCTTACCAGCCCCGGCATCAGTGAGTTACCTGTACACGGAGACTTCGAGGTATATCTGCCAGCGTCCGCAGACTCCGGAGTCCCCTTCTATCATTATTATGCTGCTTCCTTATTTTCTTTAGACCTTGATATATATAGAGACATTGAGGATAAAATTCTTAGAAGCTCGTGACTTACTTCTACCAGGTTTTAAAAGTTGCAATTATTTAAAGTTTCAGATTTTTATTTTTATTCCGCATTGATAGACTTACCTAGTTTTAGAGACTATGTGCCATCACAACATTTTACAGAAAGAATTTGGGGTCTTGACAAGAGAGTAGCATAAATAAATATTTTCTTAAAAATATTTTATACTCTCTAACCAAACACTAGAAAATATTTTTCGGAAAATATTTTTCACTCACCAACCAAACAAGTGAAAATAAGTAATAAAACTATTCATTTTTCAAGCATTTTCGATTGAAAACATTTTCCTTTAATATCACATGAAAATGCAAATGGTAGTACTTTTTAGGGACCAAAAAACCTTTCCTTTATAGCGAATGGTCAACAATTCAACTTCAACGAAGCTGAAGAAAAGCTCAACAACCACCCCAATGTCACCTACCCATTGTGTGAAGTTGGTAAGGAAAAAGACCCCAATTGAATGAAACATTGAAAGAAAAGCAAGCGCAATTGATTATTTTAAGTTATGCCAATATGATTATGTGTATAGAAATATTATGGAGTTGCTAATTATGACAGTTCATTTTTAATGGGTTGTTAGTTTGTAGTACCAATGTAAATATGAGTTTTCATTATTCTGAAACTATCAACATAATTAGGTAAAGACTAGTTGAAAAACCAAAAGAAAAAATGCAACTCCGAATGATGGTGAATAATAATGTCTTATGCGAGATTGCTCACTTTAAAATTTTTTAAATAGTTTTTATTCCTATTATTATTATTAATATATATATA
>AWOL01S0007835.1:7769-27886 GCA_000715115.1 Nicotiana otophora
GGGGGGGGGGGGGGGGGGGAGCTGCCCCACATATCTCTAACTTGTATAAAAATAATTTAAAAAATAAAAAGTTTTCGTTGGGCCCACTTGGGCCCGCTTAGGACCGTTTGGGCCCGCTTAGGCCCGGGACCGACCCACTTAATACGAGACCGCTAGTTCGTGGTCCTGGTCCCGGACCGATTTCAACGAGAAGCCAACAAAGCCCGGGATCGCTTAGGACCGGCCTGCCTAGGACCGGTCCCGTGAAGCCCGCTTAGGATCGGGCCCAGCCCACATGCCACCCCTAATTTCGGATGGTTAACGGATCAAAATTTGGACTTAAGGAAAATCTAAAATTTTGGCCTGATGGTGTAATCGCACCTGTGGATTTTAGACCGCAGAAGCGAGCCTGACCTCGCAGAAGCGGACTGGGCATCGCAGAAGTGCGAACACAGAAGCGGCACACGCATCGCAGAAGCGGAAAAGGGGAAGGGGCAGCATAGTCGCAGAAGCGGATGCTTCTTCGCAGAAGCGAGTTCACAGAAGCGGACTCTTGTCCGTAGAAGCGAGCAAGCCCGCAGAAGCGGCCACAATCTCTCAAAAAGCGGATGTCCGCAGATGCGAAAATGCTGGACAGAATGCTTAAAAATCGAGAGTTAGCCATTTATACTCATTTTTGAGTTTTGAGTCTCGGATTTGGGTGATTCCAAAGGGGGGTTTTCACGACTTCGACTTGGGTAAGTGTTCTATACTCGAAAGTGATTATATTTTATAAATCCATATTTATATTCACCATTTATTTCATATTTAGAAGGAAGAAATTGAAATTTTTGTAAAACTTTCCAAATATGAAATTTAAGATTTGAAGGTCCATTTGACATCGGAATTTGATAATTTTTATATGGATGGACTCGTCTCGGAACGGGTGTTCGGATTTCGTGAGTTTTTACAAGATTTTAGATGTGGGCCCCACTGTAAAGTTTTGAGATGAATTTCGGATTTAATTCAAAAAATTAGTAATTTTATATGGAATTAATTCCTACGATTCATGTTGAGCATATTGAATTGTTTGGAATCTTGAATTTGGTTGCGAAGCAAGGTAAGTGTCGTGGTTAACCTTGACTTGAGGGAATAGAACTTTTGAATTATTTGTTACGTGAATTTCATGTGTAACTACGTATTGGCGAGGTGACGAGTGCCTATACGTTGTCAAATTGATTGTTTGCCTATTTATCTGAAAAATCATAAATTATTTAAAATCATGAATTAATAATTTCTCTCATATTCCTTGTCCCATATTATGTTTTGAATTCTGCTATAATTGTTACATGCTTATTTGACTTATGTGTCTTAATTGTTACTTGACATTTAACATATTAAATATTAAAATACCTATTTTCTCCCTGATTTCCATAATTAATTGCTTCTTGTCATTACTTATTTCTTTAATAAATCATAATTATTGTGTGCTATGTTGCCTAATAATTTCTACTGAATATGGTATTTATTGGAGTATTTTTACATTTCAGAGTTGTTAAATTATATTGTTGGAGCGGGGTGCACGCCGCAACAAAATTTAATTGAAAGTTTATATTGTTGGAGTGAGTTGCACGCTGCAACGGAATTAAATTAAAAGATTATATTGTTGGATCGGGTTGCACACCGCAACGAAATTATTCTAAGTTTTATTATTGGAGCGGGTTACACGCCGTAACGAAAAATTTATTGAAGGTATATGACTGCTAAATTGACTTCAATAATTGATATGATTTACCGGTTTTACTTCTATTCCTATTATTATTATTATTATTATTATTATTATTATTATTATTATTATTATTATTATTATTATTATTATTATTATTGCGTACAGATTAATGTAAGCGACCTGCCTTAGCCTCGTCACTACTTCGTCGAGGTTAGGCTCAGCACTTACAGAGTACATGGGGTCGGTTGTACTCATACTACACTCTACACTTCTTGTGAAGATTCCAGAGTCGGTCCCAGTGGCATACTGCAGATTTTGTTCGGATTCAGCTATCAGTGAAGACTTGAGGTATAGCTGCACGACGTTCGCAGCTCTGAAGTCCCCTTCTACTTTATTATAGTTGTGTGCTTTCTTTCAGACATCTTTATTTTTATTCAGACCCTTATTTGTATTATTCTAGAAGCTCTTGCACTTGTGACTCCAGTTTTGGAATGGTATTTAGACATCATATTTATTTTGGTTTGTTCACCTAAATTCAGATATTATTCAGTTTTTGATTTCATTACAATTTAATTAAGATTAATTGTTAAAAATTGATAAATTATTCTAACGTTGACTTGCCTAGCAAGTGAAATGTTAGGCGCCATCACGGTCCCGATGGTGGGATTTTCGGGTCGTGACAAGTTGGTATCACAGTACTAGGTTACCTAGGTCTTACGAGTCACAAGCAGGCTTAGTAGAGTCTGGATGATCGGTACGGAGACGTCTGTACTTATCTTCTAGAGGCTATGGAGTTTAGGAACAATTTCACTTCTATTCTCTACTGTCGTGTGATTTTATTCTATCATTGATGATTGAACTCTTCTATTCTTTCTCTCTCGCAGATAGCGAGAACACGTACGGCATCTACAGTTGGACAACAGCCGGAGCCCTCAGCGGTAGCTCCTACGAGGGGCAGAGGTCGTGGCCGAGGTCATGCCAGAGGCCAAGGCAGAGCTCAGCCTAGAGCTCGAGCAGCAGCACCAGCAGTGGAGCCCAGGTATACTTTGATGAGGATGTTCCAGCTTAGACTGTACCTATTGGACCAGCTCAGGTCCCGGAAGGGTTCATCTCTACTCTAGTTTTTCAGGATGCTCTAGTCTGTTTGGCGGGCCTTATGGTAAGTGTGGCCCAGGCCAGTACATTTCCGGTGGCACCCGCTGTATCCCAGGATGGGGGAGGAGCACAGACTCTCACTACTCACACTCCGGAGCAGATGGCTCCCCTATAACAGACTCTCGCAGCCCCGCCAGTTGGGGTAGTTCAGCCGCTTAGGTCCGCCATGTCTTCTGAAGCTTTATTGAGATTGGATAAGTTTACTAAACTCTTTCCAGTTCACTTTAGTGTTGCACCTTCTGAGGACCCACATGATTATCTTGACCGCTGCCATGATGTGTTGCTGAACATGGGTATAGTTGAGACCAATGGGGTCGATTTTGTTGTGTTTCAGATGACGGGTTCCGCCAAGAGGTGGTGGAGTGATTATATGTTGATCAGACCAGCTGGGTCGCCTGCACTTACTTGGCTTGAGTTCTCTCAGCTATTTCTAGAGAAGTTCCTTCCTATTATACTGAGGGAGGATTACCTCAGGCAGTTTGAGCATCTCCAGCATGACAATATGATTGTTACTCAGTACAAGACTCGATTTGTGAACTTAGATCGCTATGCCACTATCCTGCTTCCTACTGAGAAGAAGTGGGTGAGGAGATTTATTGATGGGCTCACTTAGACTCTCAGTCCTCAGATGACCAAGGAGACATAGATTGATATTTTCTTCTAGACAGTCATTGATATTGCCAGACGTATAGAGTTGGTTCTATAACGATTTGACCGGTCGTTTGAGCATTTGCACTTTGCTTAGAAGTTTGAGGGTATGAATAGCTCCGTATGATGTATTATGAATTGTGTGAATCGTCAATTTTGATTTTAAGATTATTCAGAATCGATTTGGAAGAATGAATTTCATTGTTGAAGCTTTATATTGAAAGAGTTGATCAAGTTTGACTTTTGTGAATCTGACCCCGGAATGGAGTTTTGATGGTTCCATTAGGTCTGGATGGTGATTTTGGACTTGAGCATATGCCCGGATTTGCATTTGGATATTTCTAGAAGGATTCAGCACTAATTGGCGAAAGTTGGAAATTTAAAAGTTTGGCAAATTCATAAGTTTGACCGAGAGTTGACTTTGTGGATATCGGGTTTAGATTGTGGTTCTGGGAATTGGAATAGCTTCGTTATGTCATTTGGGACTGGTGTGCAAAATTTGAGTTCATTTCGAGTTGATTTGATATGTTTCGACGCGAGATTTGGAAAGTTCAAAGTTCATTTAAGTTTGATTTGAGGTGCGATTCATTGTTTCGATGTTGTCATGCGTGATTTGAGGCCTCGAATAGGTTCGTGTCATATTTCAGAACTTGTTGGTATATTCAGACGGGGTCCAGAGTAGCTCGGAGTAGTTTCAGGGGAGGTTCGGTTCGTTTGGATCATTTTTGGCTAGGCTGGTGTGGCTAGGCTTCTGGTGTGACCACACCTGCGGAGCTATGGGGGCAGATGCGGAGCCGCAAAAGCTACTGTGGAATTGCAGAGGTAGGAGTGCTGATGGGAGCAGAAGTCTGCATAAGCAGAGGTTTTTTCGCATCGGCGAAGGCGCAGATGCGTTGATTTTGGGCGCAGAAGTAGGGTCTTATGCAGGAGCGAAGAGGAGCTCGCACCAGCGATGTCACAGAAGCGGATACTGTTCCACAGGTGTGAGGGGTCGGCTGGTTAGTTGTTATCATAGAAGCGAGATTTTTGTCGCAAAAGCGATGCCACAGAAGCGGCCATTTGTTCACAAAAGCGAAATCGCTGGGCAAAAGCTATATTTTCGAGGGTTGGTCATTTTATTCTCATTTTGGGATTTTGGAGCTTGGTTTAGGCGACTTTGGAAAGGAAATGCACCATGTAACTTGGGGTAAGCATTCTTGACTCACTTGTGATTTTATTTCGTGATTCTATCTTTGTTTTTGGTAATTGGATTATGAATTTTAAAGAGGACATTGGGGGTTTTAGCCTAAAGTTTCATAGAATGAGTTTTTGAGTTTTGAACATCGATTCAGAGTTGGATTTGAGTGAAACTAGTATGGTTAGACTCGTAATTGAATGGGTTGTCAGATTTTTATAAGTTTTGTCTAGTTCTGAGATACGGGCTCGGGTTGGACTTTTGGGTTGATTTTGGGCTTTTGATTGAAGATTCGACCTTTATCGATTAGGTTTGTTTCCTTTGGCAATATTTGATGTATTTGAGTTTCTTTTGGCTAGTTTCAAGCCATTCGGAGGTCGGTACGCGAAGGATGACATTTTTTTGGAGCATCGCTTGGCCTGTTCGGTATTAGATTTGGCTTATTCGAGGTAAGTAACACTTCTAAACTTGGTACTGAGAGTATGAAACCCCGAATTACGTGCTATGTGATTGATGTTGAGGTGATGCGCATGTTAGGTGATAGGCGGGTAGGCGTGCACCGTGTGAGATGTGATTTAGTCGATTCTTCGAAACTATATAGCTATCTTATCTAAACATTTTTACTGTACTCTATGTGTTAGAGAACTTGAGCTGTAACTTATGCTAGAAATCATGTTTACGCTATATGTTGGTACGATTGGGACCCACAATGGTTGTTCTTTGCTGTCGAGTTATGTGCTTAATTGCAGTTACGTACTCAGTCATATTCAATCATTACATATCATATCTCAGTCTCTGTTGCTATTTATTGATACATCATATCATCATTTTAGGCTGGTTTCATGACATTGTGATCCCGAGAGACTAGAAAGATTGATGACTGAGTGAGGTTGAGGGCCTGATTATGAGGATATTTATGGAAGCGAGTTGCACGCCGCAGTATGTTTTATCGATTTATGCCATGATTGGCTTGCTATAGCGCTTGTGCTGAAGGAGCCCCTCCGGAGTCTGCACACCCACAGTGAGTGCAGTGGATATTATATTTGGGATGGAGTTCCCTAGGTATGAAATCGCCCGATATATTCATATTTGGGATGGAGTTCCCTGGGCATGGAGTTGCCCTATACTTTTATATTTGGGATGGAGTTCCCTGGGCTGGATTGGCCCTATAAAGTACTGCGTGACTGACTGTCAGTTGCTATTTATATTGAGGGATGGATCTTCCCTGGGCTGGACCTACCCCGTACAATACAGTGAGATTCTGAGAGTGTGAATACATGAGTTCATCACTGATATGCATTGCATTTGATATGCATACTTGAGATACATGCATATAGATGCATATCCTCATGCTACCCGATTTTGGTGACATTCATGATTTCACCCATATATTGACATATATGCATAGAGATGTATTTTCCTCATGCTATCTGAAAATGAAACACCTTATTTATTGTTGAAAGGTTTTTTTCTAAAGGTTTTTGGAAAATCACAGTTTTCAAACTTATTCATATATTTACGAGGTTTTCGGTGGAAGATCTAGGATCTACTATTATACTTGAAAAGCATGCCTATTTTTGTAACTGTGAACCATCTGAATTATTTCTTGTATCATTATTATTATATTGTTATGAACTGTTGCTGGTTATTGGAGTTGGACTCTAACCCTTGTCCCAGCTCGTTACTACTTTCAACCTAAGGTTAGGTTTGTTACTTATTGACTATATGGGGTTGGTTGTACTCATACTACATTTCTGCACCTTGCATGCAGATGTTGGATGCTGATATAGCTGCATACTGCGGGAGCTGGATATGAAGATGTACACGCGTTCCTATCATAACTGCCTCTTGATCTTGGTAGCTTTAGTATTTCAGATCTGTTCATGTACATGTCAGACATATGGTGTATTTTATTTCAAATCAGCTTTGTAAACTCTATATCTTAGAAGCTCATGATTTGTGCTACCAGTCCTTGAGAAATATATAAGATACAAATGTTTTTTCTTCTATTTATTGTCTCATTAAATTTCATTGGAATTTGATATTTGGATTAGGTGCTATCACGACTAGTTGAATTTTGGATCGTGATAGAGTCGTGATCAAGAGAGGGTGCCGGTATCAGAAAAGAGGCCCCGTTATTCCGGTGGTTTCAGCGGTACTTCATCTTGAGGCAAGGGTGCTTTTGGTAGAGGCCATTCTCTCAGGCCATTTCATTCAGCGATTCAGGCATCTCACAGTGCTTCTGGGGGTCGTGCTCCTTATGTGCCTTATTTTGGGCAGCCAGCCTATAGTGCACCATCAGCTCCGATCAGTGCACCTTCGATACAGAGCTATCACCGCGGTTATGCGGCCCGTTCGGGTCAGCTTCAGTACCAGCAACCAGAGCAGCAGGATGGGTGTTTTGAGTGTGGTGGTTTTGGGCACATTCGAAGGTCATGTTCGAGGTTATTGGGCGGCATGCCACAACAGAGTTCTCGTGCCATGGTTCCGGCACCGGTTACTCCACCGCCCGCTCAGCCAGCTAGGAGTCAGGCAGCTAGAGGTGGGGTCAGGCCGTTAGAGGTGGAGTCCAGCCAGCTAGAGGCCGTCCCAGAGATGTAGTTTAGAGTGGTGTGGCCTAACCCCGAGGTTATTTTCCAGCAAGCCTGAGGCCGAGTTATGTGACACCGTTATCACAGGTATTGTTCCCGTTTTCCATAGAGATGCTTTAGTTCTATTTGATCCGGGATCTACTTACTCCTATATGTGAACCTATTTTGTTGCATATCTGGTTGTGCCTCGTGATTCTTTGAGTGCTCCAGTATGTGTGTCCACGCTTGTGGGAGATTATATTGTCTTAGATCATGTCTATCACTCCTATGTGGTTACTATTTGGAGTTTTGAGACTAGCGTAGATCTTCTACTTCTTGATATGGTAGATTTTGATGTCATCTTAGGTATGGATTGGCTGTCAGCTTATCATTCTATATTGTATTGTCACGCCAAGACGGTGACCTTAGCCTTGCCGGGGTTGCCTTGATTAGAGTAGAGGGGGACTCCTGGCCATTCTACCAGCATGGTTATCTCTTATGTGAAGGCACGATGTATGGTCGAGAAGTGGTATCTAGATTATTTGACTTATGTTCGCGATTCCAGGGCAGTTGTTCCTTCCATGGATTCAGTACCAGTCGTTCGTGAGTTTCCATAGGTGTTTCTTGAAGATCTGCTGGGGATTCCACCTGACAAATATATTGACTTCCGTATTAATTTAGCTCCGTGCACTCAGCCCATTTCTATTTTGCCATATCGTACGGCACCGCCAGAGTTGAAAAAATTGAAGGAGCAGTTGCAAGATTTGCTTGATAAGGGCTTCATTAGACCTAGTGTCTCGCCCTGGGGTGTGCCCGTGTTATTCGTGAGGAATAAAGATGGATCGATGAGGATGTGCATAGATTATCGGCAATTTAACAAAGTCACCATCAAGAACAAGTACCCATTGCCGATGATTGATGACTTATTTGATCAGCTTCAAGGTTCCAAGGTGTTTTCGAAGATTGATTTGAGGTCTGGCTACCATCAGTTGAAGATTAGGGCATCTGATGTCCCTAAGACAGCTTTTCAGACTTGGTATAGGCATTATGAGTTTCTAGTGATGTCATTTGGGCTGACAAATGCCCCAACAACATTTATGGATTTGATGAACCGGGTGTTCAAGCCCTACTTGTATTCCTTTGTGATTGTATTTAATGATGATATCTTGATCTACTCCCGCAGTCGAGAGGAGCACGAGCAACATCTTCGGATTGTACTTCAGACTCTGAGAGACAGCCAGTTATATGCCAAGTTTTCAAAGTGCGAGTTTTGGTTAGACTTAGTCACATTTTTGGGGCACGTTGTATCGGCAGAGGGCATAAAGATGGATCCTAAGAATATTGAGGCAGTTCAGAACTGGCCTAGACTCACTTCAGCTATAGAGATCCGAATTTTCCTAGGATTGACGGGTTATTACCGTCAGTTCATGGAGGAGTTTTCATCTATAGCAACCCTATTGACAAGATTTACCCAGAAGGGTGCCCCGTTCAGATGGTCAGACGAGTGTGAGTTGAGCTTTTAGAAGCTCAATACTGCTTTGACTACAGCGCCAGTGTTGATGTTGCCCACAGGTTCAAGATCTTACATGGTGTATTGTGATGCATCTCATGTTGGGATTGGTGCAGTAGTGATGCAGGATGGAAGGGTGATCACATATGCGTCAGGGCAGTTGAAGGTTTATGAGAAGAATTACCCTATTCATGACTTAGAGTTGACAGCCATTGTTCATGCGCTGAAGATTTGGAGGCACTATTTTTACGGCGTGTCGTGCGAGGTATTCACGGATCATTGGAGTCTACAGTATTTTATATCATCTCGGAAAGGCCAATGTTGTGGCCGATGCATTGAGGAGAAAGGCAGTGAGCATGGGCAGCCTTGCGTACATTCCAGTTAGAGAGAGACTGCTTGCATCAGATGTTCAGGCTTTGGCCAATCAGTTCGTGAGGTTAGACGTTTCCGAGCCCTGTCGTGTTCTAGCCTGTAAAGTCGCTCGATCCTCCTTGTATGAGCGCATCAGAGAGCCGAAGTATGATTATCCTCATTTGCTTGTCCTTAAGGACACAGTGCGACACGGTGGTGCCAAGCAGGTTACTGTTGGAGATGATGGGGTTTTGAGGATGCAGGGTCGTATTTGTGTTCCTAATGTGGATGGGCTTCGTGAATTGATTCTCGAGGAGGCCCACAGTTCCCAATATTCCATTCATCCGGGTACCGCCAAGATGTATCAGGACTTGCGGCAGCATTATTGGTAGAGAAGGATGAAGAAGGATATAATTGCATATGTAGCTCGGTGTCTAAATTGTCAGCATGTCAAGTACGAGCATTAGAGACCTGATGGTTTGCTTCAAAAGTTAGAGATTCCTGAGTGGAAGTGGGAGTGTATCACTATGGATTTTGTTGTTGGACTCCTACGGACTTAGAGGAAGTTCGATACGGTATGGGTCATTGTGGACAGGCTGACCAAGTCAGCACATTTCATTCCTGTGGCAGTTACCTATACTTCAGAGTAGTTGGCTGAGATCTACATCCGCGAGATCGTTCGTCTTCACAGTGTGCCCATGTCTATCATTTATGATCAAGGTACGCAGTTCACCTTGCACTTACGGAGGGCAGTACATAGTGAGTTAGGCACGCAGGTTGAGTTGAGCACACCATTTCATCCCAGATGGACGGACAGTTCGAGCGCACTATTCAGATATTGGAAGACATGCTTCGCTCATGTGTTATGGATTTTGGGGTTTCTTGGGATTGCTTCTTGTCACTTGCAGAGTTTTACTACAACAACAACTACCAGTCGAGCATTCAGATGGTTCCCTATGAGGCGTTATACGGGAGGCGGTGTCGTTCGCCAGTTGGATGGTTCGAGCTGGGGGAGGCTCGATTGTTAGGTACAGATTTGGTACAGGATGCCTTGGATAAGGTCAATATTATTCAGGATCGACTTCGCACAGCTCAGACTAGGCAGAAATGTTATGCTCACCGTAGAGTTCATGATGTTGCATTCATGGTTGGAGAGAGAGTATTGTTCCGGGTTTCACCCATGAAGGGTGTGATGAGGTTCGCAAAGAAGGGCAAGTTGAGCCCTAGGTATATCGGTCCCTTTGAGATTCTTGAGGTGGCCTACAGGCTCGCATTGCCACCTAGTTTATATGCAATTCATCCGGTGTTCCATGTGTCTATGCTCTGAAAGTATCACAGTGCTCCATCCCATGTGTTAGATTTTAGCTCTGTCTAGATGGACAAGGATTTGACTTATGAGGAGGAGTCGGTGACTATTCTAGTCCGGCAAGTCCGACAGTTGAGGTCAAAGAGATATCCTTCAGTTCGAGTGCAGTGGAGAGGTCAGCCGATCGAGGCAGCAAATTGAGAGTCTGAGTCGAAAATGCGGAGTAGATATCCTCATCTTTTCACCAGTCCAAGTACTTTTCTATATCCGTTCAAGGATGAACGTTTGTTTTAGAGGTGGAGAATGTGATGACCCGATAGGTCATCTAGATCTTTAACCCTTATTTATGTGTTTTGAAACCTCAAATAGCTTCTTTTAGCCTTCCTCAATTTACGTGTGCGATCCGTGTCTTTTTCCGGAAGGCTGTTATATGAAAAATTGATTAAAATGTGAATTCGTGCCTTAAAATTCATTTGAGTTGACTTTGGTCAATGTTTTGAGCAAACGGATCCGGACCCGTGTTTTGATTGTCCTGGTGGGTCCGTATTGTGATTTGGGACTTGGGCATATGTGTCGTGCTCCGTTTCTTTGCGAAAGCGGGTTTCGACGTGTGACAACTCTTTTAAAGAGGTATTAAAAGAGAAAAGTCTCCACCTAATGATTTTTAAGGTGTGTTAGGGCACCTATTTGTGAGTAACTCTGTTTGACTAGTCCGTGTCACCAAAGATCGGGTAAGAACTCAAATTAGCTCGAAGAGAAGGTGTTAGGCACTCTTCGAGGTCCGCAACTGTGGGTCCCGACCCAACTTTAAATTATGCGGATTATATAATTAGGCTAGGTGATCAAAGAAATAAAGGAAAATTCAGAATTCGAAGAGTCTTATTATAACACATGAGAGTCGGTACAAATCTTAATGACTACAAGGATACAAGTACATTGATCTATGTTAAATGACTAAGTGTAAATAACAAGTACATAAAGAAAGGGGGGTCTTAGGTTTTTTAGCCTAAAAGATCACCCTGTGCAATATAAATAATATTTCGCAACTCTCTTAAGGTAGGGGGTTACTCAAATTATTCAGCGGGCACAGATTATCATCTCCTGCTACCCGATTACTATGTTAAAGTTGTTTACCTAAAGGCGCTCTAATTCAATTCTAGGTCGTACCCTATGCGTGCACTACCCGTCCCATGCATATGGTCCAGGAGGCTTCGGACCTCCATTTGAGTGGTTCTAGACTTCACTTAGGATGCTAAAAAATGATAAAACTAGCGCGCATTCAAAACATATAGGACTACACGTACATGCAAGAAAGGGTTCAAGTTAACCTCCACAGATAAACAACAAATTGCACGTGGGCAGATTCAACAATAGACAATTTTGAGGATCAAGACTTAAAGTCCTATAGGCATGGTTTCTAGGTGATTCTGGATTCCAGTATCGTACAAGCAGCGTTGCAACTTTAGGCTAACGGATTTACAGATTAAAGGCATTACAAACCTATAGGCATGATCTCTAGTTATCTGCATAATGAGGCAGTGAAACGATCCCAGAATTTTGAATTACCAGTACTGATTTTACAGACATGTGTCTTAGGTAGGTGACAATGTCCTATAGGCAGGATTTCTAGTAGTTAACAATTGAAATTGATTTTATATACTTTATCCCTATAGGCATGTCGTCTCAGTGTGGCAATGAGACAAATTAACAAAGTAATTGATTAGTTGATTAAGATCCTATAGTCATGATATCTAAAGGAGCAGCGTACCAAGAGCAATAGAAGCAGTTGATTTATTGATTAATTAAATGAAACCCTATAGACATGGTATATAGATGGACATTAGCAAAACATGTGTTATTGTATCCTATAGGCATGCTATCTAAAGCGTTTCGTAGTACACTTGGAAACAGGTGTGGCAATTACTTGAGCCAACATGTTTTGATAAGTTAAGTAAAGTGTGTGCATGATTCCTTCAGGCATAGTTTTTCTATGTGTGCACTAAAATAAAGCATATCGAAGCAAAGTAACAAGCAAAGCAAGTAGGTCCTATAAGCATGTTTTCTACCCGTTTATGCAAGAATTAAGATACCCCAACCCTTTTTTCACTAATCTCCCCATCGTCTGTTTACAAATTATTACAGGCCCAGAATGAAATAATACAAACTTAAAGATGGCAAACTATAAACTAAAACAAGTACAAGCCCGCTAAGGCAATCACAAGCCCAATACAAAGTAGCCCAGGGATATCCCAGGCCTTCAATAGCCTTACTCCCGGACAAAGCAGCAGGCTTAAACTACAGGCTCACAAGAAAACAACTAGAGTTCCCCTTGAATCCTGTGACCAAGTCCAACAACACAGATGGCCCCCCTAGACCCACCAAATAATTTATTTACCTAAATGGATGCCAAATTTGACCGAACGAGTAACAAACGACTCATAGAATTAATTGAACAACTTAAACACTTAGTTCTTAAAAATGTTACTAGCAGCAGCTCTAGTCAAGGTATATAAACAAGATCATGCTAAATTGGAAGGCATAAAAGACACATATAAAGGCAAGTTTATGCTTTTCATTCCAGAACAGAGATTAAGAGCAACGATATTAACCATCGTAGGATAGTAGACTACTTCAAACAAAGTTTCAAGAAAAAGCATGGTCTAGAATTATCCTAAAAGCCTTAGTCAGGGGTTTGAACATGAAAATCTAGTAGTGTTATAGATAACAGCAAGTGAAGTACAGTCTTAACATGGAGGCTTTGACATGAGAACCTAATGAGAATGTGACAGCATAACAACATGCTAGTGGGCATATTTTGGCAGACATATCACTTAATTGAATCATGAGGCTTAACATACTGAGCATAGATCATAACACAAAGACCCTAAAAGCTCATCTTAGGTGAAATACTAAAAGCATACATCAATTCTAGGCTAACGGGGGAAACATACACCAGGATTCATGCTAGTTGATTATACATAAGAGAAGAAGCTAAACATTGAAATCTATTCTAGAGATATTAGGCACTGCTAAAGGAGACATGATTAACAAGTCGAGGAGTACAATCACCAGAATTGCAAATAGCTGAAAAACATGTTCAGATGGACATTAAGACAGTATTGTAACATGGGATTCACATGCTCATGGTCAGTTTGTAAAGAAATAGTTTATTAAACATAAAAGACTCAGCATAAAGGAATTCATTCAAGCAAGGAGATGATCCCCTAAGAGTTTCAGTATAAGAACCCAAGGGAAGGTATGAGAAGGATCTCATAACAAACAATAGGTAATTAGAATAGTCAGAATTATTAAAGTTGCACACATATAATAGGCATGCATCGAAGCTTAAAGTTCAAACAGGTTCAAATGCTAGAAAAACACAAAGGCATAGAATTAATTCTAAAGGAAAACAAGAATACCCACAGAGGCGAACAATAGAATATTGATTCACAAAGGCCTAAATGACAGGAGCATACAAAGAATGAACACAAGCAAAAATGAAATTGCGAGAGTCTTAGTACTTACCAATTTGTAGAACTAAAGAGCAAATAAGGTAGAAAACTAAATGCCATCAGTAGCAAAGAGAGAACAGCAGAAACCCTAAAGTTCTCAGTGTGTCAGAGTTCCCAAGGGTCTCAGATGAACCCCGGGTAGTGCTCACACTGAGAGAAGTTAAGCAGTCAAATTTCGGTGGCCTTGGCTTTCAGCCAGCCAAGAACAATAGATTCAGAATAGTATCGAGTGAGTGAGAGTATGAGAGAATAGTTCTTCCGGTCCGTTAATGGGAATTAGGGGATGGGGTTATATAGTAGTGGAAATCTAACAAGAAAACATAGAAAATAATTAATCAATCACAAAATAAGGAAAGAATATCACATGCAACCAGTAATAAAACCGATAAAGGGGAAACCAAAATTTCAATCCCTAGTTGAGTCCAATGGCCATGAATTTGGTCGGAAATGCGAGAATCGTTCATGGTAGAGTATATATAGATGCAATATCGCCAGATGTTCACAAAATCGGAGTCAATCAGGCCTGCTCTTGAAAGGAGTTCTTTCCAAAAATATAGCAAGAACTAAGTAACACCACAAATGCGTATACTATAGCAAAGTATCACAAAATAGGTAAGTAAATCAGGATTGGTTCCACTTTTAGGTTGGAATCGGAGAGAAATCAGGAGGCGGCCGCTAGGGTTTCTCGGAAGAGGAAAGGGGTTGAGAGGTTTTGAGGGAGGCTAATAGGGGAAAATGGGATTAGGGTTTGGGTCATGGGGATATTAAGAAATGTGGGGAATTATTATGGGACGTTGATCATTTAAGATCAACGGCCAGGATAAAAAAGGGAAGTGAGGCAGGTCAGGAGATGGGTACAGGATAGTGATCTGCTGGTGCCAGGTTAGAGGGTATTGGGCCAAGGTGTTTTGTCCGAAAATTGGCAATATATTGGGCTAATAATTAAATACACGAAAATTGTTAAAAGAATAATTTATAAAAATAATTAATAGATAATAAAATATTACGTGTGCAATAAAATGATTGAAAATATTAACTTAACCTTTATAAAAATATAAAAATGCTATTTTATCATGAATAATGTAATAAATGTAATTATGCGTGGAATATAGGCTATTATTGCAAAATTATGTAAATGGCTAAAAAATGCAAAGATAATTATATGAAATGAAGTAAAATATTATAAAATATATATGTATATGTAAATAATAAATTTAGATGATTAAGTCATCACAAATAATTTGAAAGGGTAGTTAATAAATATTCAAGTAATTTAAATGCAAGAAAATCAATTCTAAAGTTTTAAAAATTATGAAACATTATAGAAAATACTTTTATAACTCTTGTAAATTAAGTAATGATGTAAAATGATATTTTGAAAGTATATATACTATTTTAAAAAATATGAGGGCACAATTGGGTATTAACAGCTGCCCCTCTTTACCGGGGAATGTTGAAAGAATTGTCGGGTAAAGAAAAACTGATGACCAATTTTGTCTAAAGTGAGTGCGGAATGATGTGTTTTGAAAAAAGTGGGGGCTGAACCCTGGTTCTTGAGTTGCCTACATATCCCTGGTATTACGGGAATCAGGCCGTGTGTAGTTCTAGATCCAACGACGAACCAAACCGATGGAGTTGTTATAAGAGTGGTCATATATTTCAAAAAAGGATCTTTTGGGTAGGATAGTGTCGTAAGTAACGGATAATTTTAGGTGGGGCTATGAATGCGAATTTAAACATTGCAAATATTTGAGGTAAATGTTTGGGCGGTTATAAGACAAAGAGTAAATAATTGCTCATTGTCGGCTACGTTTGAGATAGTCAAAGGATGTGAACGTTGTGAACGGAAACCAGAGCAATAATTGCTCCTGTTTGCAGAATGGTTACCTCCCGAGTTACCTGCAAAAACTTAAAACGTGATGCACGCGAATATACGGGGTTATTGCATAATTTAAACTTGATGCAGATTCCCTTCGGATCATGAGAGTTGTCTTTGGACTATGAGGATGATGTCCTTAGACTATGATGTCCTGGGCCATGAAGTGTATGATAAGGGATTCGCCGGCCATGGAATGGTGTCCTCGGGCCATGAGGATGGTGCCTCCAGACTATGACACCTTTGCATAATGATATGCAATTTCGAGAGATCCTCGGGCCATGACAAGGTATCTTCGGGCTATGAGGTTGGTGCTTTTGGACTATGACGTCTTCGGACAATGTGGTGATGTTTCAACATATGAAATACAAGTATGTGGTAATATCGATCGCTTGATAAAAGAAACAGGTGATGCTTAGTCATATGCCAGAACGAGACGAGACAAGGCTTAGTCTCGTATGGAATGAGGGCAGTGTTTTAACCCGATGCAAAGAGTGAAGACAATGCTTAATCTCTTGCATGGAAAGGCAGTGCTTAGCCTTATGCAATAGAGGCAGTAATTTCCTCGTGCAGAGAATGGAGACGGTGCTTGGTCTCATGCAAGGAAAGGCGGTGCTTAGCCATCTGCAGTATGGAGGCAGTGCTTAGCGTCATGCAAGGAATGGAGGCAGTGCATACTCTCATGCAAGGAAAGGCAGTGCTTAGCCTTCTGTAGTGTGGAGGCAATGCTTAGCCTCATACAAGGAATGGAGACCGTGCTTAGTCTCAAGCAAGGAATATAGACAATGTATAGTCTCATGCAAGGAAAGGCAGTGCTTAGCCTCATGCAAGGAATGAAGACAGTGCTTAGTCTCATGCAAGGAAAGGCAGTACTTAGCCTCATGCACGGAATGGAGACAATGCTTAGTCTCATGCAAAGGAAGGTAGTGCTTAGCCTTATGCAGTGTGGAAGTAGTGCTTAGCCTCATGCAAGGAATGGAGGCGGTGCTTAGTCTCATACAAAGAAAGGCAGTGCTTAACCTTATGCAATGTCAGAGGCAGTGCTTAGCCTCATGCAAATAATGGAGGCAGTGCTTAGCCTTATGCAGTGTAGAGGCAGTGCTTAGCCTTATGCAGTGTGGAGGCAGTGCTTAGCCTCATGCAAGGAATGAAGACAATGCTTAGTCTCATGCAAAGGAAGGCAGTGCTTAGCCTTATGCAATGTCGGAGGTAGTGCTTAGCCTCATGTAAAGAATGGAGATAGTGCTTAGTCTCATGCAAGGAAAGGCAGTGCTTAGCCATATACAATAGCGGAAGCAGTGCTTAGCCTCATGCAAGGTGAGGGCAGTGTTTATCCCTATGCAAGGAGTAGAGACAATGTTTAGTCTCATGCAAAGGAAGGCAATGCTTAGCCTTATGAAATGATGAGGGCAGTGCTTAGCCCTGTGCGAGAAAAGCGATGACTAAATGCCAGAGGATAAAGCATTTCTTAGCTTGATGTGTTTGTGTTTGGTGACGTTTTTCGGTGTGAAGATAGTGATCTTGTTGTGTATGTATTTGCAGACGTTCCTGTTATGTTCATTGTGCCTGCATCCAAAGAAAAATCGTGAGTTTTGCGGGGGTAATGGTTGGTTCGTGCTCTCGATTCCTTGCTTTGCCTTTGGTCTTGTCTGGAGGTCCTGCTTGAGTCACCCCGGGGAACGTCTGGCTGCTATAAAAATAAACTTTTTGAAAAACATGCATTTGATAAATTGTTTATAAAAATATAGTTGTTCGAAATATGTGATAATGCATGAGGGTGAATAATTTGTTGAATTGATGACTGTGACATGCTTTTGAGACATTGCAACCTCCTTGACTTGGAATTTTAAGGATCCTCCTCAAAATTCTGCCCCGTTTTAAATGCATACTTCTCGCGATACATTCCTTAGCGATTCTAAACATGATGAGATCGGGCAAACTCGAGTTCTTGACCTAGTTTCTGACCATAGGGGGAATGAAGATTTTATTATGATGTGACTGAACCCATAGGGCTGCCTACATATCCCCTCTTAAACAGGAATCAGGTCAAGCGTAGTTCAGATTGCATCAAATAGAAAGTGCAAACATAGTCTTAAACTCAGTATCGTTTGACTGCGTCCGAATTGATGGGTTTTGGCCAAATTGCTTTATCTATTTCCGCAAGTATAAGTTCTCCTCATGTTAGTACTCGGTGAACCATGTAAGGGCCTTGCCAGTTGGGTGAGAATTTCCCTTTTACTTCATCCTGATGCGGGAAGATCCATTTTAGTACCAATTGCCCTGGTGTGAATTGCCTTAACCTAACTTTTTTGTTGAAAGCTCTTGCCATTCTATTCTGGTAGAGTTGACCATGACACACTACGTTCATTCTTTTTCCATCAATGAGAGCTAGTTATTCACATGGATTCCATACCCATTCTGCGTCGCTGAGCTCGGCTTCCTGCATGATTCTTAAGGAAGGGATCTCCACTTCGGCGAGGATAACGGCTTCAGTAACATAAACCAGTAGATAGGGAGTTGCCGTAGTTGATGTACGAACTGTGGTTCGATACCCGAGTAAACAAAATGGTAGCTTTTCGTGCCATTGGTTGTAGTTGTCCACCATTTTCCTTAATATCTTCTTGATGTTCTTGTTGGCGGCCTCTACGACTCCATTCATTTGCGGCCTATATGCTGTGAGTTTCGATGCTTGATCTTGAATGTTTCACACATAGCTTTCATCAAGTCACTATTGAGATTGGCGGCATTGTCAGTAATGATTGATTCAGGTACTCCAAATCGACAAACAATGCGGCCCCGAACAAAATTTGCTACGACCTTCTTAGTTACAGCCTTATAGGGTGCGGCTTCAACCCATTTTATGAAGTAGTCTCTATCCACCAGAATGAACCTATGTCCGTTTGAAGTAGCGGTTTGATTGGTCCGATGACATCTATGCCCCAAGCAGAGAAAGGCCAGGGCGAACTCGTTGCATTGGGTTCGTTGGGCGGTATTTGTATCATATCACCATGTATCTGGCATTGGTGACACCTTTGAACATATTTGATGTAGTCTTTTTCCACAGTCATCCAGAAATACCATGTTCTTAATATCTTCTTGGCCAAAGCAAAACCATTCATGTGAGGTCTGCAAGTTTCGACATGTATTTTCTCGATTAATCTAGATGCCTCCTTGGTATCGACACATCGAAGTAATCCCAGGTCGGGAGTTCTTCTATACAGAATTCTTCAGCTTTGAAAGAAATTGTTGGCCAATCTTCGAAGCGTGCGTTTCTGAGTGTGTGTAGCGTGTTCTGGATATTCTCACTTTTCCAAGTATTCCTTGATGTCGTGGAACCAAGGATTTCCGTCAATTCAACATGTGCACAATAAGCTGGTTTTTATGAATTCCTATTGGGATAGGATCAATGAAATTCCTGTCTGGGTGTTGTATCATAGAAGACAAAGTGGATAATGCATCTGCGAACTCATTCTGAATCCTTGGAACATGTTTGAATTCTATCTTCGTGAACTTCTTGATCAGCTCTTGTACACAATGTAAGTATGGCAATATTTTAGGATTCTTAATAGCCCATTCTCCTAGAACCTGGTTACCAATAGATCTAAATCTCCTATTACCAACAGCTCCTGAATGTTCATGTCGACAACTAACCTAAGTCCTAAGACGCAGGCCTCGTATTCTGCCATATTGTTGGTGTACGGGAATATGAGTTTTGCGGATACCAGGTAGTGTTGACCGGTTTATGACACTAAGACAACTCTAATACCCACTCCTTTAAAGTTTGCTGCTCCTTCGAAAAACATCCTCCAACCGTCATATGCCTCGAATATATCATCTCCTACAAACGATACCTCTTCGTTGGGAAAATACGTTTTTAATGGTTTGTATTCTCCGTCTACGGGATTTTCTGCCAAGTCATCCGCCAATGCTTGCCCGTTGACTGCCTTCTGAGTTACATAGATGATGTCGAACTCACCCAGCAATATCTGCCACTTTGATAATGTCACGACCCAAAATTCCCACCTTCGGACCGTGATGGCACCTAACATTTCACTTGCTAGGCAAGCCAACGTTACAATAATATTATCCATTTTTAAAATAATTTTAAATTTATTAATAACAAGGAAACAAATGCAGAAGCAAAGTTTGAAATATAGTGAAATAATCCATCAAACAATGGTGTCTAAATACCATCCCAAAATTGGTGTCACAAGTGCACGAGCTTCTAGAATAAATACAAATAAAGGTCTGAATAATATAAAGCTGTCTGGAAATAAACACACAACTAAAGTACAATAGACGGGGACTTCAGAATTGCGAACGCCATG
>AWOL01S0007837.1:0-16656 GCA_000715115.1 Nicotiana otophora
ACCACGTCCTGGATGACCTCCACCCTAAGCTGGTTGAGTGGGTGGTGTAGCAATCGGTGTGAGAACCATAGTCTGATCTCCCTAATACACTGGGCCTTTGTGAAAACAGGGGCAATACTTCCTGACATGCCCCAACTCTCCACACTCATAGCAACCTCTGCCTAGGAATGACTGTGGGGCTTGAGTTAGGCCCCGTGAACCAGAATAGCCACTAGAAGAACTGGGTACAGATAAACCCAGAACAGACTGAGTGTGATGAGAACTCTGTGTTGGAAGTGTATTGAATGAAGACTGCACAAAAGCTCCTTGACTAGGTGGCAGCGAATGATAAGTTGGCAGGTACTAGACTCCCCCAAATCGACCTCGGCCTCCATATGAGGCCCCACTGAAATGCCCTAAACGCCGGGACCTCTTGTCCCTACCCTACATAATCTCTCTGGTCTCAATGTGAATGCCTCAATACGATGCGCTATCTCCACAACCTGGTGAAATGGAGAACCGGTCTCTACCTCTCTAGCCATAACAATATGAATACCATAATGAAGGCCATCAAGAATTTCCTTACACTCTCCTCATTAGTAGGAACCAAAAGAGTAGCATGACGGGAGAAATCTATAAACCTTATCTCGTACTCAGTAACCTGCCACCACATCTTGGCTGGACCCTGTATCTGGAAGGCGGTGAAATCAATTCCATGGACTCAACTAGTCCTAAATTGCACAGAATCTCAAGACAACGATCCAAGAATCCCTAGGTATCCTCTGAAGGTATATCGCTGAAGTGAGGAGGATGCAACTTGGTGAACTTATCTAACCTTTTCAGCTCATCATCTAACGTCGCGGGCCTATCCTCAGGATGTGCGGCAATAGTAGGCTGAACTCCTTAAAATGGTAACACTGCAGGAGTCTGATAACCATGGGCCATTTGGTCTAGGGTACAAGTAGCTGGAGTCTGCGCTCTGCCCTCTGCCTTGGAAGTAGATAGTATAGTAGGAAATGACATGGCATGAGCCAAACTCTTGAACAATCGAACCATACGGACCAAAGTATCCTGAACAGCTGGTGAAATAAATAGGCCTTGGGGAACCTGAGTTGGTACTTTCTTCTCATCATAGTCCTGAACGTGCTTCTTACTGGGAGCTACTAGTGGCTCCTCAGTAGCTCCACGAGCAGGGGCTCTAGCTGCAGCACGTGCTCTGCCCCTACCTCGGCCTCGTCCCAAGCCTAGGGTCTCGGTGGCTACCTATCTGCACCTGATGATCGCGTCTCACTGTCTATGAAAGAATAGAAAATGAACAATTCAGACTTAGGGATAAGCAAATATGCACAACAGAGAATGAAAGAAAGTGAAGTTTCCTAATAGCCCTGTAGCCTCTCGAAGATAAGTGTAGACGTCTTTGTACCGATCCACGAGACTCTATTAGATTTGCTCGTGACTCGTGAGACATAAGCAACCTAGTGCTCTGATACCAACTTGTTACGATCCCAAATCTCACCAAACCCGAGACGGTGCCTAAGGTAAACCAACATTCAATATGCAGAAATAAACTTCAATAACAATAAGGAAATAGTCTCAAAGCGGAATAAGATAAATAACGATAGAAGCATAGTGATACAACTAAAATACCACCCTAGGACCTGGTGTCAACGAGTATATGAGCTCTACAAAGTGAATAATTACAACTGTCTGAATAATGATATATTACTATCTGAAGTACATAAAGAGTAATAACCAAAGTAAAGGAAAGAATTCCAAAGCCTGCGGATGGAAACAACAGTGCTACCTTGAAATCTCCAATGGGAACCGGTGAACTCTTTAATAATCAACTCTATCGGCAACATCTGGATCTGCACATAAAGTGCAATGAGTATAACTGACCCCATGTACTTACTAAGTAGCCAGCCTAACCTCGGATTGAAGATAGTGACGAGATTGGCAAAGCCCGCTACTCGCTTTCAACAACAACAACAATAACAAGGCATGCTTTCTAGTCAAATCAGTTAAAGCACTAATTTCAAGATATAGAATTTCAACTAGTAAGAGGAAGATACATCTCTTTGCCTACATGACAAGTAACAATGCCAAACTCAGCGAATTCACAGCAAAATTACCAAATAAGCACACTCTCAACACTGTATGGGTGCCTGTCATAAAGCTCCTTACTCAGCACATACCAAGTGCCAGCACTCACAGGGCCCAAAGACCATAGGTTATCGCCTAACTTCGGAGGGTCGGATCCTAGCCCAAGCACATGAACGGATCAAAAGTCAACGATCATCATAACTCAGCCCAAATGGCATGGTGCACGCGTCATGTCAATATCAATACCACTTATCCCAATAGGGTCATGGCGTATGCATCACCTCAATAGCAATATCAATACGGCTCTATGGCCCATCTTAGACACTAATTTGCTCAAATCACAATATGCCAATATCTCAGCGTATCATGAAATCAATATACCACACGAATTATACCAACGTGCCATAAAGCCACTCAACTTGTAGTAATCAAGTAAGGAAACCAGCAACATGTGAGATAACATGTATGAAGTATAAAGAAATGTTGAATATATGCAGATATATTATCATGACTGAAGAGTATGACTACAATCAAGGCAAACAGACCAAAATAGCAAAATAGCCCAAACATGTTTCAAACGGATAAGCACATAGTATAGACATGATTGCTAACATGAATAATAGCTCAAGTAGTCATACAAATAAAGAAAACACGGCAACACGACGGCATGATAGCAAAACAAGGCACATAATAGCCTAAGATCTACCCTGATCACGAATAACAATGGTGCACGCATATACGCTCGTCACCACGTACACCCTCAACACATAGTAAACCTCGTAGTCTACGGGTAAAATACCCTCAACCCAAGCCTAGGCAAGATACTTACCTCAAAGTGTGATAATCAACACTCCAAAAAGACCTTCCTATGTGAATCGACCTCCAAACAGATCAAATCTAGTCAAAAATAACTCAATAAAATCAAACTCGACTATAGAAATCAATTTCAAGTAATAAAGCTCCAATATTTATCGAATATCCAAAAGTCAACCAAAAAGTAAACCTAGCCTCACATCCCAGAACCCAACAAAAGTCACAAATCCCGATCACATATTCCAACACGAGTTCAAATATGCAAGTTTCATCCAAATCCGACTTCAAATTGGGGTTTAAATCCCAAATAATAATTCTCCAAAATTTACTCACAAAAATCTCATTTTTTTCCCTTGGATTTCATCAACCAAAAGCCAAAATCAAAGATGGAATCATGAAATAAAATCAAATCCAATTAAAGAACACTTACTCCCAATCTAAGTGGGTGAAAACTGCCTCAAATATTTCCCCAATCTGAGCTCTCGATCTCAAAATATAATAAAATAAAGCTAACCCTCAATAATATATACTTTGCCCAATACATTCGCTTCTGTGACCAAACTTGCCTCTTCTACAACGTCGCTTTTGCTACCAAAATGCTTGCTTCTGCGCATAAGACTTCGTATCTACGGACTTCCCTGTCCAGCCTAAACCTCTCTTTTGCGTCCTCCTGTTCGTTTTTGCTTACTCGCATGTGCAGAAACAGCAGAACCAGACTACCTTCAAACCTTAAAAATGATATGAGACTCATCCGCAACACTCCCGAGCCTCCCGAGACCTCGTCCAATCAAGCCAACTAATACCAAAATATAACACAGACCTACTCGAGGACTCAAATCACACAAAACAACATCAAAATCATAAATCGCACCACAATTCAAGCTTAATGAACTAATCGACATCCAACTTTTAAAACTCATGCCAAACCATATCTAACCAACTCGAAATAATCTCAAATTTTGCACACAAGTTTTAAATGACATAACAAACATATTCCAAATCTAGGAATAACAATCTAACCCCAATAGCCTCAAAATTAATTCCCGGTCAAACCTATGAACCTTCCAAACCTTTAATTTTTCAGCTTTACATGATTAGGGCCAAATCAATCTAGGGACCTCCAAATCCAAATACGGATTTACGCCTAAGTCCAAAATCACCATATGAACCTGTTGGAACCATCAAAACACCATTCCAAGATCGCTTATCCAAAAGTCAAACCTCGGTCAACTCTTATAACTTAAGCTTCCAACCTTGAAAGAGGAAATGATCAAAATGGTCCTTAATGTATAGGGGTTGGACTATTTTGGTCCTTGATATATATCACTTGATAGAAATAGTCCTTAATATATATGAAAATATATTCAGTTTGGTCTTAAACCCAAAAACCTAATGGTTCAAATAAAAATTCTATTAAATTTAACCTTTATTCCTCAAAAGTGAAGTCTGGTAGACCGCAGACCCTTTCTCTCTCTCGTTGTCCATTTATTCCTTAATTCCCTTACTTCTTCTTCTTCTTCTTACTTTTATCTTTTTTTCTCTCAAAAATCTCATTAATGTAAAAAAGTAACTCAAGTAGTCTATTTTCCACCTCTATCTGCTTAGTTTCCACCCTAGTATTTGAACAACAAAATGAACAAACAAAAAGGGAAGCTATATTACTCCTTTAAAAAGGATAGAAACTAGAAAGGAAGCAATTATGTCCTTTCCATATAGAGTTCCATTAAAAGAGTTGGTTTTTGGCAATCCCATTGGAACTGTAGGCTTAAATCAATAACAAAAGGTAAAAAGTGGTAGAAAGTGAAACAAGAGAGGAGGAAAGAGAGATCAGAAAAGTTGTACTCTACAAGCTACCAGTAAGTTTACTCTCCTCTCTGGTTTGATCTCTAGTTCTACTACTGTAAAGAAAATATTTTCAGTTCGAGCTTCTGAAATGTTTTCATCACGGTCTTTTGAAATGAGTGAGCTTCTCTCTCTGCCAAGCTCATGATGGGAGAAGGAAACTATCTCAAATCATGAAGAACAAAATTATAAAGGAGTTTTTGCACCTATTTTAATGAGTGCCTTTTTGTATTAATTGGAGATGCTGGAATTATTCTTCAGGGAGAGATAAGAAGTGAGTGTGTTATTTTCCATGAAAGAATATGGTTGCTGGTGATTCTTTTTTAGGGAGAAAATGGAGGGTGATATTTGAGAACGATGGAAGAGAGAAGATGAGGGAAGGGGTTGCTTCACTTTTTAGAGATCTAGGTTAAGAGTAACGAAGCTTTTGGATTTTACAGTTAGTTTTAGGGTTTAAAACCAAAATGATCAAATTGTTATATACATTAAGCATTATTTCTATCAAGTGACATATATTAAGGACCAAAATAGTTCAACCCCTATAATTAAGGACCATTTTGATCATTTTCTCACCTTGGAACTAAGTGTTCCAATTCACTCTAAAACTTCCCCGAAACCAAACCAACCATCCCCATAAGTCACAAAACAACAAAGAAGCATTGGTAAATATTTATTTATTCATCCTGCACTTAATTATTTGATTTCTTGATCACCAATTGAATATTATCTACAAATCTAGAATTGAACTCATGAGAGGGATTTCTAGAAAGCAAATTGTTACACCCCATGTTTTCGTACGTAAAAGTACGTCATGAGTCAATTGATGTAAGCTCAAAAATGGTATCCTTTTTGAAAGTTTATAAAGTAAGTTAATCATGTTATCTTTGAGGTTACAAATATTTAAGATCATGATCAACAAGTACCAAGAGAGTTGGAAGGTTTAGAAGAAAAATAAAAATAAGTTTCGTCGAAAGTCAGCAAGTTGGGAATGTTATAACCCATACCTTTGGGATAAGAATAGGGCATGTAACATAATAAGAAGGTGATATTATGAGGTACTATAGTCATATGATTTTCGTGTATTAAGTTTTAAAGTCAAGCGAGTTATGAAACAAAAGTCGACAAAAGTTATCGCAAGTGCGTTCATAATTTTACTGAAAATTTTGGTCTAATGTCACTGAGATTTTATCTCAATGTACTTGGATTTATGGGGTGATCAACCCACCAAATTGAATATCTATGAGTCTACTTTCCAACTCATTAAACCGTTCATTAATATGATATTGGAGTAGAGAGATATTTGTATTTTTGCCAGGCAGCGCAGACTGGTAGGTGACAAGTAGGTACATCACCTAATTGCTAAAATGAAGGACAAAATAAAACCCCAAAAGGGGCAAATTGAGGGCGGCCAAGGGGACCTTTATATGGAATGATTATCTCACATTTTCAACATAATATCATGAGAAAAACATAGGAGAAAACCTCTGCAACTCCTCCCCCGAAAATCCCACACAAACCCTATGTGATTTTTTGTGATACGAAGAAATTCTAATGCCGAAAACATCGGACAGCTTGCTAATTTCCCTTTCTCCTTCTTATATCTGCCTTGGGGGACTGATTTTGGATGAAGAGGTACTAGGTTTCATGGGTTCTACTTATTCCACGGTAATTTTATGCTTCTCTTTCCCTTATCTTAGCTTCTACGAGTTGTAGCTCGATCGTAAAAACTAGAACTTACGAATTTCAAAAGAGTAGTATGTTGTTTGTTATGGAATCATTGTAGGCTGGTTGTGAACCTAATTTTAAGTTGCATTTATGGTTGTTGGATTAATTATTTTTTGTTGGTTGTGTTTCTCGGTTTGAAAGAAAAGACAAGTCAGAAACGTGTTTTAGTAATCTGAAAAATAAGGTTTGAGTTACTGAACTTGTGGGACTGTTATAGGGTCATTTTAAAGTTATAGTGTGTCTAAAAATTAGTAGGGATAATTGAATATGTGGTGGTTAATGTTGTTGATAAATTCTGGAAGGAAGAAGTTAAAACTATAGTTGTTTAGTCACAAACCGAGTTTGCCGCTCGTCGGGATTGTTAAATTGTTTTGAAAGGCTTATTATGAGTATTGTTGATATTGTTTTGGCTGTTGTTAGTTGTTGTAACTTGTGGAAAGTCATATAAACAGGGGAGATATTGTCCGTTTTATCGTAGAATAAAATGTGTCATTCAAATGCGATAAGTTATGGCATTCATATTGTGACGAAAGTATTGTTCATTGCTTGTAGACACATGAGTTGTAGGTTAAGTTAGCTTGTGGATTGGACGGGATATTTTGAGATATGTAAGGTGTTCCTTTCTTTTCTTTGGCATGATAACGTAAGTTATGTTGCCTTTAGAAGGAATTCAAGGGGACGAGGCTTTGTATGCATACTATACTGACGATTAAGGTCTGTTCACAAGTATAGTCATACAAATGTTGGAATAGATTATTTTTGTCACAGTTTCATGTATTCTTAAGAAGTAAATTGAGCCTTTCGAAAGGTCCTTGTCTTTTATATGTAACAAGACGTCTAGATGTTAATTAAACATTATACGAATGGTCTAACGAATCAGAAGCAATATAGTGTCCGTATAATGAGGGAAAGTTATATACGAATGGTTCAACAATGTAGCATAATGTATAGTTTGCAGAATGATAAGAATGTTTCGGCCTAAAGAATAGCACAACTTTCAATACTTACACGTTTGCATTCACGAAACTGATAAAGACCCACGAATATAGTTATGTTGCTCACAATTTAAGTAAGGTTGATTATATATGAGGGTGATGTTAAGAGATGATATACGCTATCTATGGAGCTGCAAACTACAGAATATGATAAGTTTAGCAATAAGAATATAGTTAATAGAGCGTAACTCCCGTAACTCTTGTTGCGTATTGATGAATGGATATGTATATGTTTAACGAGTACCCTCACAAGCTAAGCATATTACATAGCTATAAGTAGACAGAACCATGTAATCCCAAGAAACGAGCAGTGATGTGAAATAAGGATAAAAGTGCGATTCCGAAATAGTTACCACGCTCTTTACGGCTAAATAATATAGAATACGAAGGATGACATAAGAAGCGGCTAAGGAATAAGGATTGGTTACTGTAATGAGTTACTCATGAACTAATATGTTTATAAATAAGAGTTTATCTATTAATGATTGAATGATGCCTGCATGAGTGATATGAAATAAGTATGTATAAGACATGATCCCTACGGATGGTCTATGAACGCGTAGGTGTATAGTGAAGCCCTACGGACGGTCTATGAACGCGTAGGTGCATAATGAAGGTTGGTTATGGAGGGTCTCAGTTTCACGCATATGAGCCACTAGTTATTCATATTTATGAGTGAGCCTTACGAACGGTCTCTTATGAAATGCGTAAGTGTCACTTTTATGTTTTAGTGCAGCCCTAGAGATGTTTGATCTGTCTGAGGTAAGTATTTAGATATAAGGTATGATAGCTAGAAGAATGTTATAGATGAAGTTCCATAATATGATGATTTCCAATACATATAGCATATGTGAACAAGTTCAGGTATATCATGACACGAATTATATGTATATACGACATTAGATGTTCTCGACCAACATAGCCTTCCCTTTTCAGTCTATATCCTTTGTAAGGTAAGTTGGATAGTTCAATACTTAGATATGTTACGAGTCAGAATAGGGTAAGTATGATTACAGGATTTTATTGACCCTCCAGATTACTTTCAATATATCATATATACATGCCAGTTCAGTTTTAATTCAGTTATTCATTTGTTATCTGCCTTACATACTTAGTACATTTATTTGTACTAATATCCCATAGTCAGGGCACTATATTCATGCTTGCAGGTTTAGGTATCCAGTTTGGCAGGCTCTTATCATAGACAGAGTTGATATCCAACTGAGGATTGGCAAAGCTCTATTTCATCCGCAGTACAGCCGAGTTTAGAGGTTATCAGACTGTCCTATGTATATATATACTTATGGGTAGGTTAGTGTCCTGTCGTGACCATATTTTGATGTATATACTCTTAGAGGCTTTATAGACACAGGTACAGTATGTACAACATATCAGAGGCCTTGATGGCCAGTGTGTATTCATGTTTTGAGTAGGCTCGCTAATACAACATTTGCCCACTTACAATTACACAGTACGAGTTGTGGTTATGTTGGCCCATGATAGTTATAGAAAGAATCAGTTCAGCCAAGTCGGCCTATGTATGTTCTAGTTTTCGTCGAATGATCATGAGTTACAAAGTGGTTCGCTCGGGCCAGTACGGAACCGGTTGCCAGCCACGCCTCCCCAAGTTGGAGCGTGAAACAAATATGGTTGAGTAGAGCAAGATCTTTAACATGAACTACGGGGAATGTATTCGCAGTTAGGATACACTTATACCTAATCGCCTTGCTTGGTTGCTGTACAAGAATTATTAATGCGTTCTTGATAATTCTAATTTCATAGGATTATAGGCGTTAGGTTAGCTTGAATAGGCGACTAGTACTTAAATAGAAGGCCATGAGTAATATTAACCATGTCAATAAACCATATAAATTAATTTGATAATTTAAGTAAAAAAACTCAATCGGAATGTTAGCTGACCCATAGCTCTGGGTATTTTCTCTTATTGAATTTATCTATAAGCTTGCCAACTTATTTTCTTTAATTATTTAGTTTACTACTATAGATTAGTTTTAGTTAAATAATCACACTTTAGAAAATCGCTTGAATAGATTAATTATTTGAGCTTAATTTAGTTGATAGGTAGTCACAAGTACTCGTGGGAACGATACTCTACTCACTACTTTGTTACTTGTCGATCACATATACTTGCATGTGCATTTTGGAGCAATTGTTGGAGTCGCATTCGCGAAGGCTGGGCCGATGATGCATCGCGTTCGCGAGGGAGCATGTCGCGTTCTCAAAGAGGTGAGGTGGATGGCTTTCACGTTCGTGTGACTCCTATCGCGTTCGCTAAGGAGGATGTTTTTTTCGGAGGCTGATTTGTGCTTTGCAAACGCGAGACTTGGGCTGCGTTTGTGAGGGATACCCTAGGCAGTACATATAAGTGAAAATTTTGGGATTTATACCCATTCTCTCATATTTTAAATCCTAGATATAAGACTAAAGGATAGGTGATTTGTACTCATTTGTGATTATTTTTAAAGAATCTAAATGGTGTATTAACATATAAAATATGGAATTTTAAAGTGAAATTTAGGGTTTTGCCTATAACTTAAGAAAATAAAAATTGAGGTTTTGAGCTGTTAATTAGACTTGAATTTGAAACTAAACACATATCTGGACTTGTGGGTTATAAGTAAACAGGATCTATACCTAGACTCATGTTTTGGCCATGTGGGCCTAGGTTAACTTTTGTTGACTTTTTAGGAATTGACTAAAGATTAAAACTTTATTATTTGAAATTGATTCCTATGATGTTGTTTGATATTATTGAGTACTATCTGACTAGATTCAAGCCGGTTGGAGGTGCTTGCTAAAGGAAATGGGATTTTAGAAGGTTGATTTGACTTGCTAAAGTAAGTAACTTATCTAATCTTTGGTTGAGGGAATATCCCTTAGGATATGACTTTGTTTTGCTTAATTGAAATGTGTGAGAGCGACATATATGTGAGGTGACGAGGGTATATACTGGTGCTATGTATGATTCATGGCCGACTTAGACTTTAGTCTTTTATTATGCCTTGTTTGGTTGTGTGCCTTCCATGATTTATGCTTAAATCAATTGTAACTACGTGAGCTTACCCTTTCATGCTAGTAATCATGTTTAGGATTACTATCCTTAATTGTCCAAGATGTTATTCATGAAATTGTTGTTATACTTGATTTAAAGGTAGTCATGCTTCACAACTCATGCACATATCCACACTTTTATTATTATGTCCTTGTACACCTTATTGATTATTTGTGAGCATATGCCTCTTATAAAAAATGTTATTTAGGATTGCTATGATTATGACGCATTTGGACATATTGAGCAGATTGATTTGGCAGTGGCATAGGGTTTTTGTCATGCCGTTATGATGATATTATTATTATTGTTATGGCATGAGAACTCTATCAGGCATCGCGTGGATACAGATCCATCCCTCTAGAGTCGCCCTATTATGTTTTTCTCTTGATGACATACAAGCAGATTGTGATAAATTGACAGATATTTAGTTGATTCTGATATAGATGCTTTGACCATTTAAGTGAATCCCTTATGCCTTATCATGCATTCTACATGTTTTCTATGTTGAATTCTAATAGGCTACTTGATGCCTCTGTTATATGATTTTGACTTGTTAGTTGAGATTGAACTATCAATGTTGAATTGACATCTCTTGATATGATCTTTGGCGATATTGTATGTCTTGTCATAGTCTTGTTGTGAGTATATATGAATTGTATAGGTTTGTTTGATTAGTAGGTATCACATGACTTGAACCTCATCATAACTTCACTGAGGTTAGTCTTGATACTTACTGAGTACACATTGTCCCGTACTCATATTATACTTTTACATATTTTTGTGCATATCTGGGCATTAGCAGTAGCAAACTTCAAGAGGGAGCCTAGTAGCTGTTAGAGAAGACTTGAGGTAGTGCTGCATGATCGCTCGCAGACCCTTGGAGTCCCTTTCCCCTATTTTCATACAGTTAATTACATTCAGACAATATTGTATTATTAAGAGATTTCGTTGTATCTTGTTTTAGAGCTCATGACTCCGTATTACTAGGTTTTGTCAGATTTGATATTGTAGTATCTTATGCTTTCTATTGTTTGAGAGACTTATTCCGCTATTTATATTATTTCAGTTATTATATACCTTGTTACGTTTGGTTTGATCTATGTTACATGTTGGCTTACCTAATCTAGGGTCAGGTGCAATCACGACCGTTGGTGAGATTTTGGGTCGTGGCAGTAGCCACATTTGGCAGGCAAAATGTTATTTCTAATCGTTATTGGTGCACCTTAAAGTCTAAAATATTCTAAAATTTTATGGGACTTAACAAAGGATTCCTAGTAGTCTGTTTTTCTCGGCATATTATATATATATATAAAAGAAAAATGTCACAGTTAATAATTGAATATCGTCATTGATAGACCACAGGTTTCTTAATAAACTTTGATTGCACCAACTACAATAGTTAAATAAAAATTCGAAGAAGCTCTGGTTTTATAAAACCAATAATAAATAGCATCAACACATACATTTCACTTCAAAGACCTTTTTTTAAAATCCAATATCACACAATTGACAAAATACAACAATGGCAACGACAATGAGAGTGAAACATTATCGATTGCCTACAATTTTTTTAAAATTTAAAATAATACCCGCCCCTCACTTAAACAATTAAACTGACACTTAAGTATTTCTCGACCCAAAAATAATTGGCAAAAGAAGTGGAGGTAATTTAATTGATCCAAACTTGAAGAGGTCCCTAGATCAATTCTTTTCTTCTTTCTGTCTGGGATGATGATATTGTTTTGGCATATATTTTACAGAAAGAGTATTTGGAAATGCCTATAATGTAATTGATCTCCCTCACTAGTAAGGTAAGATCCCATCAGAGGTGGATCTAGCACTTCTAGTACATGAGTGCACTACTAAAAAAAGAGGAAAAATATATTAAGTGAGAAATGATCTCTATTCCTCTTGATAAACAACTAAACCTTCAACCAAGGCACCATTTAACCTTCTTTGAGCTTGAGTGCCAACAATTAATATTATAGCAACAACAACAATAACAACAACAACCCAATGAAATTCCACAAGTGGGGTCTAGGGAGGGTAGTGAGTACGTAGACCTTACGCCTACCCCGAGGGAGTAGAGATATTATTTTCGAAAGACCCTCTGCTCAAGAAAACGAAAAGAGACAATATATCAGTACCATCAACAAAAAGCATAGAAATAATAACAACATAAGAACAAGAAAATAGATGAAAAGCAATAACAGTAACAAGTAAATAAGGTCTGGTACTATGAAAATTGGAAGAATAGTGTGAACATAATATTAACCACTAGCAGTCTAAGACGAAACCCTATCAGAATAGCCACACACCCGGTACAAAGTAGAAAAATGATCAACTACCTCCTAACCTACAACCCTAATGCTCGACCTCCACACCTTCCTATCAAGGGCCATGTCCTCGAAAATATGAAGTCATGCCATGTCTTTCCTGATCACCTCTCCCCAATACTTCTTAGGCTACCCTCTACCTCTTCTCGTACCCGCCAAAGCCAATCGCTCACACCTACTTCTCCTCCGCATGTGCCCAAACCATCTGAGCCTCGCTTCCCGTATCTTGTCATCCATAGGAGCCATGCCCACCTTCTTCCGAATATCTTCATTCCTATCTTATCCATCCTAGTGTGCCCCACACATCCACCTCAATATCCTCATTTCTGCTACTTTCATCTTCTGGATATGTGAGTTCTTAACTGGCCAACATTCTGCCCCATACAATATGGCTGGTCTAATTACCGCTCTACAAAACTTACCTTTGAACATCGGTGGTACTTTCTTGTCACACATGACTCTAGATGCTAACCTCCATTTCATCCACCCCACCCTTATACGGTGTGCGACATCCTCATCGATCTCCTCATTCCCCTGGATAACCGACCCTAGGTACTTGAAACTGCCTCTCTTGGGGATGACCTGTGATTCAAATCTCACGTCCATGCCCGCTTCCCTCGACTCGGCGCTGAACTTGCACTCCAGGTATTATGTCTTAGTCCTTCTTAACTTGAAACCCTTAGACTCAAGGGCCTGTTTCCAAATCTCTAGCCTCCCATTAACGCTGCCTCGCATCTCATCAATCATAACTATGTCGTAAGTGAGTAACATACACTATGGTACCTCCCCTTGAATATGACATGTCAGTGCGTCCATCACTAGGGAAAATAAGAACAGGCTGAGCGTCGATCCTTGGTGCAGCCCCATAACAACCGAAGAATGCTCTGAGTCGCCTCCCACTGTCCTAAAATATGTTCTAATATTATACCAATTTTAGAAAATATATACATAAAATATCTAATTTTATGAGGAGATTATGTGTTTACGAGGGATAAGAGATAATTAATCCCGAAATTAAATTTGAGATGAGTTTATCTCACGTTCGGCTGGGATAAAATTATGGTATAACTAAGTATTATATTTATCCCTATCCCGGAATAATTAATACTAGGATAACTTATTTTCCGACCAACTCAACCACCAGTTGATCAGGTGAATGCAACACCTCCTTCTCTTTTGGAAGTGATGTCTGATCAAATTACTAATGAACACCCTAACCAACCTATCATGAATCTGATAGTCTGGAACTGTAGAGGCTCACAAAATACGGAATTTAGGTGCCAATTCCGCTCTCTTCTGGATAACCATAGGCCAGTCCTTGTAATACTATTAGAAACACACATGCAAGACCACACTAATCTTAGGGATGACTTCCAGTTCAATGATATGTCTCAAGTCTCAGCCAATGGGCTCTCTTGATGTATAATTATCCTGTGGCATCGCGATTTAGTTAATGTGGATGAAATTCGCATATCTGAGAAGGAAATATAATGCATGGTTCAGTTATGGCCTTTTACTACTAAATGGCTTTTTTCTTCCATTTATACTAGCACATCTATTACATCTCATAATATTCTCTAGAACAATTTAACGTGTTTACATGACAACTATAAGGGACCGTGGCTAGTAGGGGGGGAGGGGGGGACTTTAATGAGGTTATACGGGCTGCTGAGAAATTTGGGGGGAAACCCTATTAGCAACAGACGTGCACATCTATTTACAAACTGTATTAACTACTGTAACCTTATAGATTTAGGTTTTAAAGGTAGTCGTTTCACATGGTATAATAAGCATCTCCACGGTTACACCATTCTAGAAAGACTTGATCGCATTCTAGCAAACTATGAATGGCTAAAACTTTTCCCAGAAGTGGTGGTCCAACACCTACCTCGAACTCATTCTGATCATTGTCCATTACTAATATCTTTAGAAAAAAAGCGTACTCCTTGTAAAAATATTTTTCGTCTAGAAGCTATCTGGGCAACTCACCCTTCTTTCCGTCCACTAGTTAAATAAACTTGGAGTAACCATCCTTTACTTTTAGATACAACCGAAGTTTTCCAGCAAGATGTCCTTACTTGGAATAAAGAAACTTTTGGAGATATATTCGTTAAAAAAAGAAAGCTACTTGCTTAATTAAATGGAATCTAATCATCCATTCATTATCCCACAAGTAGTTTCTTACAAAATCTAGATATCCAACTCACAAATGAATTCAGTAGTATACTTAGGTTAGAAGAAGAGTTTTGGAAGTTAAAATCAAGAATAAATGGGCTAAATGATGGAGACGCTAACACAAAGTTCTTCCACATGACGACATTACAAAGACAAAGACGAAATCGTATTACCGCTCTTCAAGATAATGTAGGCAACTAGTGCTTTGACCCAACAAAAATCTAAAATTCTATCCTCTGATACTACAATACCCTCTTCACTATAGAACAAGTCTTTTCCGATAGACTCTACTCTCCTGTTTATAATAGTTTCTTAAGTCCTGTTGATCAAGCCACTTTATCCCCTCCCCCCTCTCAAGGATATTGAAATTACTCAAGCCCCCTCTTAAACCGTTCAAATTCCTAGGACCTGATGGCTTACACCCATATTGTTTTCAAGATTATTGGTCAGAAGCGGGTTCAAATGTTACCGCTTTTTGTCACAAAGTCTTTGCGGATAACACCATTCTCCCTGAAATAAATAAAACTTATTTGTACCTCATACCCAAGATAAAAAATGCTGTCTCAATTGCTTAATTTCGACCGATTAGCCTTTGCAACACTATCTATAAGCTAATTACAAAAAATTTTAGTCAATCGGCTCAAGCCCCTGTTATATTAAATTATAGGACACACTCAATCCAGTTTTCAACAAAGAAAGCGCACTTTGGACAACGAGATCATTGTTCAAGAATTTCTAACACATTTTCGTAAAACACGGGGTAAACAAAGCCATATGCTTCTAAAACTAGATTTAGAAAAAGCCTTTGACAGGTTAGAATGGTCCTTCATTCGCCGTACGCTCTTCTTTTTTAATATCCTACCCTCAATAATTACGCTAATCGTGTCCTGCATCACGACCACATCAACCTCAATATTGATAAATGGCACAAGGACATATTTTTCCAACCGTCTCAAGGCATTCGCCAAGGCGATTCCCTCTCCCCCTATATTTTTATTATGTGCATGGAAATGCTTTCTCATAGCATCTCCACATCGGTAGACTATCTTCTCTGGAAGCCTATTAAAATTTTACTAAATGGACCTGAACTCTCTCATCTTTTTTTTGCCTACAACATCATTCTTCTCTGTAAAATAACTAATAAAAGTTGTCATGCCATAATTGACATGCTTAATAACTTTAACAAAATTTCAGGCCAGAAAATAAATTTCCAAAAGTCAAAGATTTTCTTTTTAAAGAATTGCACCGATGGTGATAAGGCCTATGTGCTCTCATGCTTTAGCATGTCTGAAGTGATAACCTTCGGTAAATACTTAGGATTCCCCTGTTCATCAAGAAATCACAAAAATCCGACTTTCAATTCCTCCTTGATAATTTCAAAACTCGCCTTGCAAGCAAGAAGACTAAGTTTCTATCCATAGTAGGGAGAACAACTCTAATCAAATCCACGCTTAACAACCTTCCTAATCATGTAATGCAATACATTTTTATTCCCAAATTCATAATAAATAAAATGGAGCAATATCAATGAAACTTTCTTTGGGGCACCACTTTTGTTAAAAAGAATCTCCATCTAATATAGTAAGAAAAAATAATCCCCCCCCCCCCCCCCCCC